>APFE031668174.1:0-12059 GCA_000404065.3 Pinus taeda
AATTATCAAAAATATTTTATATTATAATAATTATCAAAAATATTTAATATAAACTAGAATATCAATAAAAATATTAATATTCATCATCAATTTAAATATTTACATAAAATAAAATCAAACAAATCCATCTCTTAATAATCAAACCCAAAATCAACAAACTAAATATACCAAAATCATCAAACTAAACCAAAATCATGTTACGATGCTCCGAATCCAAAACCAAAATCATCAAACTAAACATGATGATGTTACAAGGCTGCAAATCCAATTAACTTTTAAATAAATCACAATAGAATAAAACATGAAAAATATTTCCAAAGTTTCATTAGGTAACAAGTGCAAGTTTTATTAAATATAATTAATACAATTGGATGAATCCAATGGCATGGATTGTATATATTTTATGTGATTATACTAAGATTAATAGAATTAAGTCTTTATTATTTCCATTTTTTTGTTGAGATATATATCAATATTAGAGAGTTCAACCAATTTTAAGGCAGGTATATCCCATCAAAGTGGTGTAAAGATGAAATAAATGTTCAAAATAGGATGAGTTATTTTAAAATATTTTCAATATATTAAATACACTTACAATAAATTAATATTTAAAAATAATTTCGATATATTAAATACACTTACAATAAATCAAAATAAACCAGTGAGGGTTTATATAAACAAAATTTCCCAAAAGTATATGGAGATTTATACTTTCGATATATTAAATACACTTCCAATAAATCAAAACAAACAATTGAAAGTTTACATAAACAAAATTCCTACCTAAGACAAAATTCCCAAGGTAGATGGAGATTTCAAAATTAACTCTAAACCTTATTTTCCTTGCGCCCATTTTCCTTTTTCATTTTCCTCCACCATCTGTCACCTCATTACATTAAATGTTCTCCTGCTATATGAGGTAACTATATCTCTGAAACTTCACACGTTAATATTCTCCCTTTGCATGATGTAACTGCATAGATGAAATTTTGCATGTGACTGCATCGCTGAAACTTCGCACATTAAATTTTCCCCCCCTGTATGACGTGATCGCATTATGAAACCTCACACATTAAATGTTCTCCTTCTGCATCATGTGACTGTACTTGTAGGCTGTCATTCTGACATAAGATAAGAAACGTGAAAGTCGATAGATTTGACGCGCACTGCAAATCTCAAGATAAGAAATGTGAAAGTCGATAGATTTGACGCGCACTTCAAATCTCAACATAACAAATGTGAAAGTCGATAGATTTGACGCGTACTGCAAATCTCAATTGAACTCATTGATGATCGTTATGTATTTATATTCATATAGAAAGTTATCAACGTACGTACGTACATACAGGGCTAACCTTTATTAAAAAAAAAAATATCTTCAGAGCATAAAGATCGATTAAAATTTGAACTTTCAAGTTCCATCGATTGATCAAAGGCAACAGCTATGTAGCCGGTTACTGTGCACTTCTTCGTCTGTCCGATTTAATGCAACCTAAATGTCCAGTCTAGGGTGTGTCTCTCCACGTCATATAAATTAAATGACATATGAATAAAAGATGGTCATCAGTGTCGGTGTAATGATTGATTCAACCCATCGTTACTGCAACGCATTAATAGCATAGTTACCGAATTCGAATTCGAATTCGATTCGATATAGAAAAAATTTAATCTAATAAAATTTAATACGGAAAAAATTCAACATTATATATCTTACATATACTTAATTTTTATTTATTTTTTTTAATTCAAATAAACAATCATTATATGAAAATTCATTAAATCTTTCTCTACCAAGTATATTTATGTTTACTTATTTCCAACGTTAATTTCTCCTATCTAAAATGTTATAGACCCCTTCTCTCTAAAACGGCTTAGAAATAATGAAGATCAAAATGCCTCAAATTAATTATTATTGTAGACTAGAAAAACATGTAAAAGTAAAATCTAATAATATGAGTCACAACACACAAAACTAGAGTTCAATGTAAAAATTGAGATATTGGATATTAAAATTATGATTTAAGTGATCTCTAAATACCATTAAATTTATCTCTAAATCACTAAATAGATCTATTTGAAAATGTACATGCCCTCTACAAACATTGATACAACTCTTAAAAGGTTTTTTTTGTAGATATCTACAAACTTCTAGAGAATCTTCTTGAAAGACAACAACAATGATATCCAATTTAAGATTCAAATATGAATTTAGATCATTTAATTCATGCTCATTTTGTATTATAGTTAAAAAACAATGTTACTTATAAAATAAACACCTTTAAACCTTATAAAATAATGCAGTAAAAGTAACTAAGAATCATAATATGTCAAACTAGAACAATTCAATCATATAAGTCAAAAAGTTAAAACATAGTATAAGACTTATGTGCTTATACAAAATGCTAATAGAAATAAAAAATTTATGGTCATTACCATAAATGAAGGGCCAAAATTATCTTAAGGTGTGTAGGTCATCTCATCTCCATTGTCCTCATCCACATCAGTGTATTCACTCATGAGAGAGTCATTATCACTACTAGCACTCTCATCTATAATATCTCTGAGCAAGACATCATTCTCATTGATGTGATGTGTGGATGTAGAAGACGATCCCACAATTGGTGCTTGTGAGGTTGCACTAGATGCATTAAAAATAGGGGGAACCTCTCGTACTATATTTGAAGTTATTTTCTTCCCCTCCAAAGATTTCAGCCACAAGTGTAAATTGCAATGAATGCTAGCCAAATCTGCCAATTTGCTAGCTCCTAAATGGTTTCTTTTCTTACTATGGATGAACTCATGAGTGCTCCAACTCCTTTCACATGCTGCTGCACTAGTGTCCTATTTTTTACATGAAAATAATATTATATTAGTATAATAATTTACATGGAATAATTTGCAAATATACATACAAAGTATAAATAATAATGATGCCTACATACCTGACTCAACACCCTGACTGCAAATGTTTGTAGTTGAGGTGTCTCATATCCATGGAGAAACCACCATTGAGCAGGGGTGACCTCTGGATGGTGCATATCTCGTAGTGCCCTAGCTGTAGTGAAAGCATGACCAGTCCCTTGCCTATATGATATTGATTGTATTCGTATTTTATATTGTATCTCAAGATCATGATACATCCTCTCCATGCAATTATAAAATCCCTCCATGATATCTCTATCCTTAGGAACGTGAAAGTAATTAGGTGCTAGAAAAAGCCCCGCAGCATGTAATGGCGTATGCAACATACACCACCTTTTTTCCACAATTCTCCATATTGGATTATATACTGAACTATCATTCTTACATACCAATGATATGTGTTCTCTTACCCTATCCATTCCTTCATATACAAAACCCATACATGCAGCATTAGAATCCACCATCCTCAATATTTGTACAATAGGCTCACAAATAGAGATGATTTTTTCTGCACATGACCAAAACATTTCATTGAAGATTGTTTTCTCTATTAGTTTACCACCTTCTGACCTTGAAAAAGGAGAGTTCACCCACTCTTCATTGCATACGAATGATCGTAATGCAGCTTTTTGCTCTACCACCCTTTGTAGTGCAATAAAATGGGTGGCAAATCTAGTGTCACCTGGTCTCAGTAGATTCCTGGTTTTTTATTTTCTAAATATACTCAAACTCAATCGGTGGTTAAGAATGAATTTGACCAGTTGCCTTGCTTGAGATATATTTACTTGCACCCAACCTATTTTACCAATGTCATGAAGGGCTAGATCAATACAATGTGCTGCACAAGGTGTCCAAAACAACTTAGGGAAATGCTCCATCAATAGCTCACCAGCACGAACACAATTGGATGCATTATCAGTGACAACTTGGACTACGTTGTCCTGTCCTATAGATAATATGTTGTCCTTTAGTATCTGAAATAAATATTCAGCAGTCTTTGTTTTGTCCATACAATCAATAGTAGACAAATGGATCACTCCCTGAGGACAACAAGCAAGTGTGTTCACGAGAGGTCTAGACTGGCGATCAGTCCAACCATCACTAACTAAAGTACATCCAGAAATAGCCCATGAATCCCTTATTGGTTTAACTCTTTCCTCTATTCTTTGTTTGCTCCTATCAATTCCTTTGGTCGTAAGACTTTCATAGCTGGGAAGAACATATGAGGGACCAAAATGGCCAATCTTTTTTAACATATCATGAAATAATGAGCTTCTGATAGTGTTGAAAGAGATATTACAACCAATGAAAAAATCATAAACTGCATCATCTACCTCATTTCGCTCCAATGGCTTCCAAGCTTTCTCCAATGTTTGTTGTGTTGGATCAACGTCTGGTAAAGTAGGTTCTCTTTGTGATCCATATGGCATAGAAGATGTTGTAGATGCCACAAATGGTAAGAAAGAGCTTGGTGTTGAATTAATAACATTTTCTCTTCCCATGAGTGTATCTTGTGTTCTTTTTTTTCTTGCTTCTTGGACTACCTTTCCTTGCTTATGAGCATTGACTTATTCACTTAAACTTTTATTCACATCTTCATCAATTTTAGTACATGCTACCACTCCTCCACCAGTTCCACCCACAATGCCAAGCAAATGATGTCTTGCTCGAGTCACTGATGTCCCACAAGTATTATTGCAGAACTTGCAATAAATTTTTCCATCATTTTTTCTTTCAAGATATTTCCATTCAGGAAGTTTTGATCTAGGTGCCATCAATTTCCTTTAGAGGGTCTCCAAGTATCCTGTTCGCAAGAAAAAAAATTTATTCAGATTCATTGAACTATATTTGTACTTATTTTGAAAAACAAAAAATTTGAAACTATAGAGAATACAAAAGAGACAATGCATAGAAGCCTACTTATGAGATTACTTATAATTGAATTAAAAACATGGCAGTCTAAGTGAAACTAAAACGCAACAATTCCTAGAAATCTAGTAGAAAATTGCAAATATGACCAGGAAGAATTTCAAAACTATTACTAGAGTGATAATTGGATAGATACAAGGAAATTAATATTTACATGTCTATTAACAACAAAGACAAAATATTTGATCACAAATAACAAATAATAGTTTTTATTTAATTTCAATTTGTTATGTGTCCTATCTTATCCAAATTTATTACACAATATGTGCCCAACCTTTTTGGTTGACTAAGGGAAATGAGCCCCTTCTATATGAATTCCACACCAGTGATCCTTGTTTTGTAATGGAATGCAATCTAGTATCCTTGTTTTGCAATGGAATGCAATCCAGGTATCATAAAAAAATCATGAGAATAAAAACAAAAATGTGATTTAAATATATTTGCATTTTTTAATATAAAACTTACAATTCCCTGTATTCCAAAAGTCTTTGGTGCATGCATTTATCCAAAATTCTTTGTTGAAAGAGAGCAAATTCTTACCTCTAACTCTCTTTTGCTACTAGTTTGACCAAGAATTCTTTTTGGAAGGGAATAAGTTTTTAGTTATAATTTCTAAGTATACTTTTCTACTACATTAAGACATAATTCCATGTTAATTCTCATTACTTGTAGAAAGTTTCCAAAAAAACAAGATTAGTTGGTAAACTAGTTTTATTGCAATTTTAAAAAAAATAGAACTTACCTTCTTTGTCATAATTTAAATTTAATATGAAAAAAAAATACATGTGCAAACTTCTTATTTTCTACCAAACTTTAATGTAAAATTGAACATGTAAATTTAGTTTATTGTTTTTTTACATAAAACATGTAGCATGCAAATTTCTTAAGCATACCAATCTTACTATACCATTTGTAACTACATAATTTTTTACACGTTATTTATTATTTTATTATTTTATAAATAAATTTTAAAATGTAAATTTACTTTCTATTCTATTCTATGCACAAGTGTAACCTTATCTTTATTACTATTTTATAGCTTTCTTCATGTAAATTTAATTATTATTTTAAGCGAAACTTACCTTTACTATCATTTATTTTATTCACAAGTGCACAATTATCTTAGGGAACTGCAATTTCTTATTTTATATTTTTTTGTAATATAGAAGTTGCCATTTTTCTATACTTTTGTATAGGAGTTATGGATTTGCAACTAAGCTTTTTCATTTTATACTTTTTATATGTATTTTTTAATATTGGATTTATCATTTCCTTATTTTTCATTAGAGTTATCCATTTTAAACTGGAATTTGCCATTTTATATTTTTTTGTAATATAGAAGTTACTGTTTTTCTATTTCTTTTATTCACAAGTGCAAACTTATCTTCATAATTTTTTGTAATATAGAAATTGTCGTTTTTCTATGCTTTTGTATAGGAGTTATGCGCAACTAAGGTTTCCATTTTCTAATTTTTATTATTTTTTTAATATTGGATTTATCCTTTTTTTTTTTCTATTTTTTCATAAGCCTTATCCATTGTAAACTCAATTTTGCCATTTTATAATTTTTTGTAATATAAAAGTTACTGTTTTTCTATTTTTTTGTATAAAAGTTGTGGATTTGAAAGTTTACCATTTTATATCTTTTATAATTTTTTCTAATATTAATTTATCATTTTTCTATTTTTTTTAGGAGTTACCATTTAACACTTAAATTTGTCATTTTATAATTTTTTCCAATATAGAAGTTATGGTTTTTGTTTTTTATAAGAGTTACCAATTTGCAAAGAACTTACTATTTATAATTATTTTCAAGATAGAAGTTATCCTTGTTTTTTTGCAATTTGCCATTATATGGAAATTACTAATTAGTTATCCATTTAACACTAAAATTTCTCCATTTATAATTTTTTTCAAATATAGAAATTAGGTTTTTTGTTTTATATAAAAGAGGTACCAATTTGCAACCAGTTTATTATTTCATATTCTTTATTAAGATAGAAGTTATATTTTTTTTAGTTGCAATTATATAGAAATTACTAACCCACTTCTCATTTAAAACAATTGAGTCACATGATGCCTCTATGTATAGGAGCTATTTATGTTATTTAATGTCAATTGCAGTATTGACTCATTTTTAAGAAAATTAATTATTCAATAAAAATGTTACATTTTAGTATCAGCAATTTGTTTTGGATTATACGATATTATGTAACACCCCTCGTGAAAAGTTAATGTTAGTAAATAGTAAAAGTAATTATGAACAAAGACTTTATTTGAAAAAGTATATATAACTCTGTTATTAATTTTATGTTAATTAAAAACAATTGTGTTAGTACTATTTGAACTGAGCTTATGATTAATCATGGTTAGTAACTGTGGAATCAGTTACAATGGAACCTTAACTACCTTTAGGAGGTAGTTGAGACCCCAGAGGAAAAAGGGGGATTGCCAAGTCTGGTTAGGATCAGATGGCAGAGAAAAAAAAAAAAGGAAAAATGTTCATGCTATGTCTGGTTAGGATCAGATGGCATAAGAGGAAAGGAATTTTCCTGTGTACGCTATGTCTGGTTAGGATCAGATAGCGTTTACTGGCGAGACCAGTGTAATTGCAGTCGAGAGGACCTGTAAGTGCTTGGGGGTGGAAGGTCAAAGAAGAACTTTTCCTACGGACGGGTGGATTGGCAAGCATTACAAGTAGGTTTGCAGAGAAGCAGGTACAGCTTATAATGCATACATCTACTGAAATATTCCTGGTATTATTCTGTGTAGAGAAAAATAGAAATAGATGAAAGACATCTAATTGTTATTTTCAACAGAAAACAAGAAAGAAACTAGTTTCTGTGTTTTAGACAGAGATTGAAATAACTGTTCCTTTTTAATAGAAAACAAGAAAGAAACTAGCTTCCGTATTATAGACAGAGTATGAAATAACATGCATTCGACGGGGAGAGAATATGAAAATTCCATACGAAATAACTTGCATTCCATACTCGAAATAAGAACATAAACAGAAATAAATAGCTCAATCATTTCAGCAACAACAGAAAGTCATTAATAAAGAACACTGTGGTAAACCCTGGATTTATGTTCAAGAATCGAGAAAAAGAACCTAGATAGCTTTGTGCACAGAGAATCGAAACATAATTTATTTATATGTTCTTTCCTAAAGACTGTAGTATATATGTAACATTATGACATACATCACAAGTCGAACCCGACGTGATCATCCAACTAACCGAACTCATGACAAAATGCGAAATATATCATAAAACAAAACAGTGATGTTATACGTAGAACCCCTGGTCCAGTAGCCCGTAAGGAAAACTCAAAGAGGGTTAACAAAACCGGATTCCATCATAACAGTCCTATATTACCATATAGATGCTATGCGAGAGCTGAATAAAAAGAATATACATTCGCTATTCATAACATAATCAATAAGAATGGACGCTGAGGGCAGAGCAATGGTAACCAGGGTTACATGCTCCCTCAGCCAGCTCTAGCCGACAAAACCCCGATTTCGTAAACCATTCTAGCAGGAGCTTGCGCTCAGCTAATGGAGGCATCCAAGTCGGAATCGAATGGCAAACATATTACCCATCTAAACTGAAGTAAAAACAATAGGAATTCGGTAACGATATAGATTTATATTAAAAACACCAAACAGTAAATTTGTAATAGTTCAATGAAAGAAAATGACCAGACGGCCGTGATACAAACCCTATATTTTAACAAAGACTAGAAACCAAATGCCTTCAGGGAAGACCCTGAGCTTGTGCAGGGGACAGACCCGAGATTTACTGCCCGGTATCCCTGCCAAGGGAATGAAAGAAACTCAGCCTTTGTCTAAACAAAACCCTGTATACATGGCTATGTTAAGTGTTCGATACTTACCTAACAATGGGCGAGGCAGCTAATAGAGGAATCCTTGCTCCTTATGGCGAATCGATG
Source organism: Pinus taeda (assembly GCA_000404065.3). NCBI lineage: Eukaryota > Viridiplantae > Streptophyta > Pinopsida > Pinales > Pinaceae > Pinus > Pinus taeda. Next base: position 8,806 of record APFE031668174.1, read on the forward strand.
CACTACCTGTAGAGAACATTAGCCGTGTTAGCAACAGGAAAAACCCTGGCGTAAACCCATGAAAGAATGCAAGGAGCAGAGAAATAAAAAAAACATTAATACTCACCGTAAGTCGAACCTAGTGTCGTGTAAACCTGAATGCCGATAACTTCAAAGAGTGATGAGGCCGAGCCGAATGGCAGGAGCGACATGTCTGAGGCTAAAGGGCATTGCAGTCGAATGCAGAAGAAATGTCGACAGAGTCAAGACTTCAGTGTTGTGGCGATGCAGAATCAAGGAAATGAGAGTTAAGGTCACCCGGAAGAACAAACAGACACATAAATAGCTCCATAGTATTACCGGTTTGTGGCATGGATCAAAACCCTCGATCTGCAGTAAATCACTGGTATCCGTTTGATTGCCGGGGACCCTTGGTGATCTTTGGGCGCGAAATTGGCCAGCGCGAGGAGTCAGGACCGTAGAACTTAGAGTTCAGGGCGCACATGGCAGCTTGACATCTGCCCTTCATCTCTACAAATGGACGACAGGAAATCCTCCAATTGGATCGAGGATATAAACGCCGGACAGTCTATCAACCTCAATATCTCGGGATATGGAAAACGGAGTTTTACAGTTGAGTTCATAAATATGCCATTAACACTGACAGTGCCAATTGTGCGACTAACGGGTTCCCGGGTTAACATTATAAATATATGTGTCACCATTATAGTGTTTATATGTACACGTAGACAGTCAACGCATGAATATACCATGAACTCTCAATTGATATCTATTGACTACATTTCTTATGTTTGTAGCGTAATTGGAATTGTGTTAATAAATCAATGATTATGATTAAGGTAACCATTCGTATGTAATTATGAATATAGGAACCATATGTAAAAGGAGTTAATATTGCTGTAAAAAAAAAAAAATTGTTGGAAGTGTGACAAATTGGTATCAGAGCGCAAGGTTTACAACTCTGTGACCTTTGGGAAAATTTCAAAATTACAGTAACATAAATATGAATAGTATCATGATAAAAGTTCAGAATATGCTAAAGATAAATTATATCTGTTAATGAGTTATTCTTAAGCAGGTAGTAGCAGAATGAGGAGATAAAATAGTTCTCCTTATGGAAATCTGGAACCACCTGACAACATGGGACAACCTCAGGGAAATCCTGAGCTTTGGGTACAATTGGGAGCAGCAGGCCGCAATACTGATTCAACGCTAATGAGGACAGTTCAGGAGCTAAAGGACGAAATGGCCCGGTTGCGTGCGGATAACGCAAGATTAAATGTAGAACAGGAGAGGATTCTAAAAAGCTTATCCGATAAGCAACATCAACAGCAGTCACATGCGAGACCCGAACAGCCACGGGTAACAGATGAATAGAGCTATCATACTGAACAAGAAGAAGCAGAGGACAGAGCGGAGACGCGAGGAGAGAAGTCTGTCAATGCTTCTGAATACTAAACCCCAAAAGGACCCCGGATGGAACTACAAGGGGAGTTTCAGAAGATTAAACCACCTCATTTCGATGGGGAATAAGAAGAAGCTACAGAGGCATGGCTAATTAATATGAATAAGTATTTTCAAGTGTATGAATATGATCATCATCTTAAGGCAAGGCTGGCTATATTCCAGCTGCAGGCCAAAGTCACGCTATGGTGGGAGGAGGTCAAGATGGTGCGGGGAGTGAGTGAACAAGATGTGACCTGGGAAATGTTTCAAAGATATTTCAAGGAGAAGTATCTGACAGAACGCTTTTATGATGAAAAAGCGCGAGAATTTCATGATCTGCGGCTTGGACAGCAGATCATTGACGAGTTTGTAACTAAATTCACATCCCTGCTTCGTTACGTGCCCTATATTCGTGAGGAGAAGGCTAAGGTACAAAGATTTGTTAGTAGCCTACCTCTGACAATGCGAGAAAGGATAGAGTTCGATAATCCAAAGACGATGGATGAAGTAATTCGGAAGGCAAGACTGTGTTATCAGCAAAACAAATCAAAAGGAGAAAATTCTGGGAAGTGTTGGACAGATAAGCGTGGCAGTAAAATGCCTATGGGAAGTAAGGGAGCACGCAACAGTTTTCAAAAAGGATTCTCGAAAGGAGCCAATACTAAAAATCCAACTAAAAATCAGAACAGATTCAAGCCTCCTGCAGAATCCAAATATAGTGAACAGCAAGTTAGATTGGACAATGAAGGCTCAGCTCGGCCACCTGTTCAGTGTTGGGGTTGTGGCGGACCCCATTATGTTAGAAACTGCCCTCATCAGAAGGACAGCGATTAGTTGTCCCAGATCTATGAAGCTTCAACAGTAGGAGATGTGGCTCGATCTATGCCTAGAATAAATGCAGCACTGGAGGATCGACAAGCTGGTTACCAGCCAACAATGATAGAGTTTGAAGGTAAGATCTTTGATCGAACTGTTTCTATTTTAGTAGATTTAGAAGCTACTTTAAGCTATATAAGTCCCAAAGTTTTGGAAAGCTGTGGTTTGCAAACCACTAAATTTAAAAGCCCTTGGCTAGTACAGCTGGCCACTGGGGCCAAAAGACGAGTACTAACTAAAGTCAGCAACTGTCCATTAAGGTTAGCTAGCCAAACAATAACAACTGAATTAAACGTACTCCCTCTTGGTTCCTATGATGTACTGATAGGAATGGACTGGTTGGAACGGTGATGGTTTGTAATTAATTGTAAAACAAAAACAGTCTCTTACCGAGATGAACTGGGTGTGGGAAAGGAGATTCAAGGCATCCAGAAACCAGTGCAGATTCGGCCGATCACGGCCTCACAGCTGGTTAAGTGTATCCGGAAGAAGTGCCAGATGTATGTAGTACAAGTGGGGTTCGCAGATTCTGTGGATAAGGTTGCAACTGTTAAAAATATACCAGTAGTGCAAGATTTTGCAGATGTATTACCTGAAGAAATTTCGGGGCTGCCGCCCAAAAGGGATTTAGACTTCACCATTGAGCTGATACCCGGAGCAGCCCCAGTGTCCAAAGCACCCTATCGGATGAGTGTGCCGGAGTTAACTGAGTTAAAAATGCAGCTGCAAGAGCTGCTGGAAAAGAAGTATATCCGCCCCAGTGTCTCTCCTTGGGGAGCTCCTGTGCTATTTGTGAGGAAGAAATATGGGACTCTGCGAATGTGCATAGACTATAGATAGCTGAATAAACTAACAGTTAAAAACAAATATCCACTACCCCGCATTAACGAGCTCTTTGATCAGGTAAAGGGGGCGACAATCTTCTGAAAGAT
>APFE031668184.1:15103-25493 GCA_000404065.3 Pinus taeda
ATCAAGTCCAAAGGGGGAGATTGTTGGCATTATGGCTAAAGTGTTGTCCTTGATGGCAACCCATTCAGGTGATAGATCACAGTACTTCAAGTCAGCAGCAGAGATTGATGATCAGTTATCAAATATTGAAGAAAATAAGGGGTACGCAGGTACACCTTACATAAGGTGCATACACGCAGGTCGTTGTTACATAAAGTGCGTACATACCCACATTTATCCTGTTCAGGAGGTGCGTACCCCCAGTGCACACATTTCAAGGCAAAGAAAAGCACACGTGGGGTTTCTTATGTTTTACACTTGGTTTTTAGCCGACGGTTTTGTGTTATTATGGTGTTGGCCCGTGGTATTAACCCATGATTTAAGGAAGAGCTTTACTATATAAAGCAAAGGAGATCATTTGGCTTAAGCATATTTTTGGTTGAATATCTTATGAGGGCAAGATCTGGTCTAGATCTAAATAAGGCGAATCTACTGATGGACTAAGATCTCTTTGGCGCATGTTCAGATCTGTAGATCTGACTATCTGGGTTCTCTCTGAAGTCTTGAAATCATCTATGCCCGAAGGTACGCAGGTTCAGTGAGAGAAAAGTGCGTACATACGCAGGAATGAAGCGTTTTAGGTGCGCCCGTACGTAGGCACAGAAGGGTTTCAGGTGCGCCGGTACGTAGGTACAGAAGGGTTGCAAGTGCGCCCATACGCAGGCACAGAAGGGTCTCAGGTGCGCCGGTACGCAGGTACAGAAGGGTTGCAGGTGCGCCCGTACGCAAGCATAGAAGGGTTTCAGGTGCGGAGGACCGCAGGTAGTTCAATGGACTCAGAGCGAGGTACGCAGGCTAGCAGTTGAGCAGGATGCGTACGTAAGTAGGCGGGCAGTTGAGCAGGGTGCGTACTGTAAGCAGGCAAGCAGTTGAGCAGGGCAAGTACTGTAAGCAGGCAAGCAGTTGAGCAGGGTGCTTACGTAAGCAGGCGAGCAGTTGAGCAGGGTGCTTACTTCTCTTAAAATATTTGTTTATCATTGTTGTGTTCTGGGTTTGGTCCTATTATTGTTGATCTGGTTACTACAGTGGACTGGGTGATTCTCTTATACTTGATGATCATTTGATGCTTATGGATCCAGTTTGAAAATTTATGAAAAGTGGTCCTTGTAAGAAAAGAAGTAGGGGGTTGTAGCTCCCTTCCAGGAGAGACTGGAAAACGAGAGAGAGTTGTAGCTCTCTGCAGGTTGCAGCCTGCGTACTGGTAAAGGACTGCACTAGTACAAAAGCATTGTAAAAGGTGTTTCTAATTTGAAAGAAGATAGAGACATATTGCAGCAGGTGGTTTTCACCCACATTGGGTTTCCACCTTACATCTTGTGTTCTTTGGTGTGACTATCTGTTTTCTTTGTTCATGCTCATTATTTTATGGTACTGACATGCAAAACTAATTCAAAGAACAAATAAGGAAGATTTATTAAAAGAATTAGATAATACTGATTCACCCCCCCTCTCAGTATTATTTCCAACACACCATGCCTAGCTAGCCCCATAGTTGTACCATGCACTTGGCAGATGACCCATGACTTGTATGTTGATGTGGCATCACTTATGCCATCATCTAAGACCTTACAAATGATCTAAAGGCATCTTTGATCTACTTGGAGACCCATGAGGTTACCTATGTGCCCTCACACCCATTGGGAGCAACATACCTTTATTATTTGGAGAACAAGTGGCTAACCTCTTTTCCACTACTTTTGAGAGTCCTATTCATCATTGTGGAACTTTTTGACTTCATCAAGATTCTTAGAAGGCCCAAAAACATGTATTATTGATCATTCGACTTCTTGAGAAGCTTATTCTTTTGTTTATGAGCTAGTTTGGTGGGCTTATCACCAAAAGTTAGTTGTTTTGCACATTAATTTATCTTAAACGCTACTGTAGGCCCAAGAAGCTAAATCCAACTCAATAGAAGTGTATAAATAGAAGTGATGAGGATTCACTTTAGCGTCATCACTTCAATTTGGAACTTTTATCTATTTATATATTTTTGCTATCCTTCTTGGAGGACGAATTTTTAGAGCATATAATGAATTTTGATGTTTGGATAAACGTCATATGCCTTGGAGCTTCTTGATGGAAAGTTTTTAGATGGTTGGATATATTCCTATACATGTAAGTACATTTTAATTCTATTCTTTCTTTCTAATTTTGTCAGATACATTGTTGTTGGGATTTTGCTATACTAGGTCTTATTTGTTGCATCTCTTATGCGAAGTTGTGAAAAACTCATCTTGATAAGCCATTTTTTTCCCATGGAAAAATTGTAATTTTATTCATATTGAGTAAAATTACATGTTGTAGATGCTGAAACAACACATGCCTTATCAAAACTTTTCCTGCTGGAAACAGGATCTAAAATAATTTATTATCTATCTATGCTTTCCTACCTTTCTTTTTTTCCACTTTTTGCCAACTGTCATTGTTGGGCATGGTTATGACAATAGACATTTGTGCTTCATTTATGGCAACTAGGATTTCTTTTTCAGAATCTGAGCTTTTTGTAGAGTGTGCTCACTTGCTGCCTCGAATTTCTAGCCTAGGGATGTGTTTCTCACTTTGCTGTTGTGGATTGGTTGTCTTTAGAACTATTGTAGATTCAATCTGATTTTCATCATTTTGTGGGTTGTGTGGAATGCTTTTTCACTGAGTTCTGAATTTTTTCCTGTATATTCTACTTCTTGAAATATGTTGGTAGTTTTTTTGTTTTCTTCCTCTTCTATGCCATCTACCCATGTGGCTGAAAACTGCCATCCTTTTGGCTTTGGTGGTTGTCTTATTGTCCTATCTTTTTTGTTTTGTGGGCACGCACTTTGTAGATGACTAGTTTGACGACATAAGCAGCATCTAAAGGCAGTGTTTTCATAATCAAGTGGCTGGGCCCATTGCTTTTCATTGTGGAGTAACAAGGTGTGGTCTGGTAATCCTTGACCGAGATCAACCTCCACAGAGATCCTAGAAAATGTATAGATATCCTTGGAAAGGCACTCATTGTCTACTTTTAAAAATTTCCCCAAAGTGCCTTCTAATACTTTGAAGTGCCAAAAGTGCAGAGGTAGGTTCTATAACTTTACCCACACGGGCATTTTGGAAACCACCATGGTGTTTGGGTAAAATTTCAGAATCCAAGATTTCATAAAAATGATAGCATTACCCCAAAACCATGGTCCCTCATTCAAGCGTATTCCTTGTCTTTTACTATGTCGAATTTAACAATAAAAAAACCCTTTTGAATAGAGGTGGATATTGTTGTTTTCTTTCCATATGGAGTAAATCCATTGACAAAGGGCTTCCAGTTTGGGCCAAAAACCATTAAACTTACATATCACTGCTTTAGATAAATAATCATCATGCATTTCATTTACCTCAGGTACAACAATTGTTAATGCAGGGTTTTGATTTGTCTGCTCGACAATGTAGGCACCAGAGGTTGTAGCTTGTTGTTATGTTTGTGCTTGTGATTCCATCCTCCCTTTTACTACATCTTTGAATGAAACAGGTCCTTTTGAACTTGTGCTAGGACAGCCTTTGCAGAGTCTTGTGGTAGGGAAGATGGTTGAGTCGTTGCCTATATTGTATTCTTTTAGTTTGTGCTCCTCCCACAGTACTTTTCCTATGTAGATCAGGATTTGTTTGTAGGGTGGGATTCCTATCCTTTCTTGTATCCTCTGTTTGAGTCTTTTTATCTCCCCCCACCTCCCTATCTTGATGCATATTGTGTTCCCTTCCATAGATCTGATAAAGAGGGTACTTTGTTTACCTTCAAGAATTTCAAGAGTAGATGCTTTAGGGTCTGTTGGATACCTATACCAATAGGTTTCATATTTCATGATGGGAAAATTCAAATGCCAAATATGCTCTGCTTTGCTGATACAAAGATCACATATTTCCAAGGAAAGGCAAGGTGTCTACATGCCTTCATGTTTATTAAATTTTGATGGATCATCCAACAGTCTAATCTGGATCATGCCATGTTTCAATTTTCTGTTGTAGAATAGAGAAAGAAGTCTATCCAAACTGTTTAAAATTGGTAGATCAGTAGTTAGGCAGAGAAGCTAAGGTTCCCAATTGCTTAATCTGGGGCCTTGGAAGAAATAAGGGTAGTGCTAGCTAGGCAATCAAAAGAAAAGCCAATGGAAAAGAAAAGGCACATAAGGGTCTGCAAGTCCAAGTGCACCCTCCAAGAAGAAATAAAAAATGCTAGGCAAATAGATGGGTAGGTAGATGGGGTTGCAGAAGTGGTGTTCCCTCCAAACTAAGTCTTGCTGATCAAATACAACGAAAACAACACAATGGATCATGTCTAACTTCCCTTTTTCCTGATTTATCACTCATTACTAACATCCCTTCACCAATGGTGGTTATGAAACAAATTCAAGGTTTTATGTTGGTTCTTGATTCCTTTAAAAGCCACATTTCTTGTGCAAAATTCTTTTCATTTTGATCTACTCCCTAATACTAAGTTGTTTTCAAGAAAACTTAGAAATATCACTCCTCATTCACCTTCTCCCTCCATATTAACCTCTAACTTTATTATCTAACTCCCTATGTTACCCTTTCCCTACTATTATAACACCATGGTGTATAAACCCTAAGCATTCTATAAATGTCCCATCCTTGGCATTATAGCCATATGATTCACTACCAGGGAATCAAATTGACATCTGGTCAGTTTGAGAACCCAAGCCTAACCTCTCTTCATCCCTCAGAAACTCATCTACCTAGTCAAACCCCCATTTTGCCTAAGAAACCTTGAAAGACCCTTTTTCACCCTCAGACCCGCTCAAAAGGCAAAATGCATGAAAAACCCACTTTGTCCTCCTTATCCTAAGGTCGGGACCCATTTGCACTTTTATATGAAATTGCATAAAAAACCCACTTAGCCTAAGTTTTAAAATCATGCGCTATTTTGCAAAAATATATGAAAAAACCATATTTTTCTGCTTTATCCTAAAGTTTTTGGCTATGCGTGATTTGATAAAGAAAAACATTGGAAAACCATGAAATTCATTTGATATTCCTAAGGGCCCCGCCGGGCACAAATCCCATAAAAAACAATTGTTTATTGTCCGCCCGACGCCGTATCATTTGTGCAGATCATTGGCTCGTCGACCGTCCAATCAAGCCCTTTTCATCTGACGGTTGACGCGGATATCAGACCGGCCCCGACGTCCGAAGGATATCGTCCGATATCTGTCAGAGGCTGACGTCAGGCCGGGTCCACGCGTCGCCCCCAAATTGTATCGGAGCCCCCTCTGACAGATTCCTTTCTGTAGCATAAGTGATCCGATATGTTACCACCGTGGTTTCTGCTTTTCCGCCAATCCACCTGCTTGCGTCAGCGCCGCATCAGTGCCTGCATCATCGTCGCGTCAGCAACCTCCGTCCGCCATTACTCCACCTGGCCGCCACCTCACCACCCCCGTGGACCACTCATAGGCCGCCACGTCACCTAATGACGTCATGCTGACGTCATCCGACCCTGACCCACCTGATGACGTCATGCTGACGTCACTCGAAAAAGGCGTGAATGTCACAAAAAAGCCATATTTTGTCAATTTTCGCGTTCTTTTTGCACTTTTTGCAAAAACTGTTGTTGCGCCCTCTGCATGCATTTTACGACCAATTGCACCAACCTGCTCAAATCGACCTGGAGACCTTCGGCGTGCCTACCCACCTGCATTCGTGACCCGCACCATCAATTTACCAGGTATTTATCCCTGCAAGTCCTCTCTAAGCCTGGTTTTTGTCTGCAAATAACTAAAAACTCACTTAAGGCACTATAAACACATAATTCACCACTGAATTCCTTGCACCCAGTTCCCACTTAGAAATTTAACAGTCGAAATTCATTAGCCGAGCCTGTTTGAACTAAACTTTCACTGAAAACCTGCATTGTTGTTCACGCAGTCATGGACAGAAAACCTGGTACCTGCACCCAATTGTTAAAAAGGCTCTGCTGAAGACAACTATTCACCTTCTCAAGTAACTGTGGGTAGTATTTCAATTACTGCAAGATTACCCTGACATCCTCCATTTCTCAAATTCACCTCTTCACTCAGGCAGTGCTCTTGTTGCCCAGTCTAAGTAACATCGGTCTACATACAAACCTGGTTCAGACCCTGGAAAGAAGAACCCAGGATATGCAGGCAGATATCAACAAATTCCAGGACAGGTTCATGGCATTGCAAAACAGGGGTCTTCCTAGCTTGCTGGAGCCATCAGGAAGGCTACTCTCACATGAAAAATATGCCAAGAGAGTGAACAGTTTTGCTGGAAATCAAATTGCAAAGACAGCTAGCACATCAGCAGAAACAGGGCCAGCAACAGGACAAACCCTTTTCAACAGGGTGGAAAGCTTATTTTTTATTATGAATGAAATCACTCACTTGTTTGATGAGCCTCCCCATTTTTACAAGTATACTGAGGCAAATGAGACCATGGGGTCAATTTTGAGGCATCAGTTGCCTACACAGGATGTGTGGAATAATTTAATACAATTACTGTTAAACCAAAGCCAGTAGTTATATTTTTTCTTTTTTGAAATATTAAAATTTTTCATACACAGGAAGATAAAGATATATCAGCAGGTATGCAGAAAGAGGTTGAGCCAACTCAGCACAAACATTCGGCCACCACAGCATCACTGACAGTCACAGGTGACAGGGCCGAAAGGATACAGGAGGATAGAGCTGCACAGACACGTCATTCAGCAGTTATAAAAAAGCGCTCAACCGACTCAGTGAGCTCCAAAGGTAAAAATGTTCTGACAGGAGTAAAGAGCACTTATGTTGTATTAAAAGTTGTAATAACTTCTTATCTACTATTCCTGTACGAGTTAAAGAAGATATTTTATCTCTCAGATGACTCAATGCCTGAGACATTTTGTATGAAACACTTCTATATATTCCCCCTCGCATTAGTTAGCAGGGGTTGGACGTTGGATGTAAGAGATTGTTCATATCTATTCTGTTTTCTTTGTTGTAACTCTCAGAGAAGTAATACAAAAGATGATGGAATTTCCAAAGCTCTGTGTTCCTTGATCTTGTCTGGTGTTTAGCTGAAAGTTGCAGGATTCCTGCGTATCTCATGACTCAATAAGTTTCTCTTGTAACTCTTTGTTATGTGTTTGTTATCTTTCATATATCTTCCATGTTTCCTCTGTTCAAACAGTTAATAGCAAGGAAAAAGAATAGTTATGGGAATTAATCACAGATTGCCCTGAACTCAATCTAAGCTATTTGGAATGTCTTTTCTTCGGTTATAGTAATGAAAGCGTAATTCTTAATTTCTACCCTTTCACACTATATCATCACAGTGATTATTGTTTCAGGAATTCAAGTTTGCTCATGAGGAATATATCCCTTTCTCACACCCCAGCTTAGTGGAAAATTCTTAATTGCTTTTCACGGGTTGCTTACACTCCATCATCACAATTTAAAGTTTGTTTCATGAAATATCTAAATGGCCCTGTAACTCCAGCTGCATCAAACTTAGGATTTCAAGAAACGAACAACCACAGACTCCATTTCCCAATGGACTAATTTTACCTGTAGAACTACACTTTAAAGTTTCAGAAAGACATCCTTCCAACCAAACATAAACCAAAAACCCTCACTTCATAACTAGCCTAAAAATCTCCATAAAACATAGACAAACCTTAAAGAGAGAGCCCTCTCTGATTACAGCTGGGCTAGAAGTTGTAGTCCGAAGATTGGTTAGTGGTTAGCCCAGCCGTATTCCCTTGGGAGTCATAGGGAACAACCTGGGTGTTAACATAAATGGCGACTCAACTGGGGACCTCTTCAGGATTTAGAAAATACTGTATGCCTGCTAAAGTTACACTTGAAATCTGAAAATCAATCAAGAAGCCTTCAAAGCTATTTTTGTACCAACACTTACAGCCTCAAGGAAGAGTTGATTCAGAATCTTCATACTCGTTTGAGATACATATAGCCTTTTTCAAAATCTTGTCCAGTCCTTGCAAGCTACAAATTTTCCTAAAAAACTCAAAAAGACTAGCTCAAAAACTGGCTCCCAAAAAGAATCTTCGGTACACAAGGGCAAATCCTGACCTAAACCCACCTACTGTCTTTGAAAATCCTAATACAATCCCTAAAGTTATCAAGAAGCAACAAGGGCTAGATAAGCTTGCTGACTTAAGTCCAGAGACAGATCACCCCAATTCCATCTCCACTCCAATCAAGGTTCTTTTTCGCTCTACCCCTAATTCCCCTAGTTCTCCGTCCACATCTCAAAGCCCCCCTCCCACATCCTCATCCCCCACACATACTCCCTTAACCAACATTCTAGGTTCTGCTATACCTGTTACCCTTGTGGTACCCCTTGTTCCTTTTGTCCCAGTTGTCCCTATTAATCCCCCAAACCTTGTGAATATGGCTATGAGATATGCACCTCTGCAATTACCTGCTAATCCTGCAGCTTTACCTCAGGATTACCAAGCCAAAATCTCATATTTTGACTCCAATGACCCTTACTCTGCTATTCAGCATGCCAAAAGAATGCAGGATCATTTTGAGAACTATGAGATAGATGATGAGAGTGTGAGGATGAGAATTTTCGTCCAAAGTTTAACAGGTGATGTCCGAACTTGGTTCAGATCACTTCCTGCAAATACCATCACAACCCCTGATGAGCTTTACCAAGCCTTTACCAACAGATGGGAGAAAAAGAAGGATCCCTTGCATATACTCGGTGAATATGACATGATTAAGAGAGGTCCTCAAGAGACAGTTCTGGAGTATTGTGCTAAGTTCAACAATGTGTACAATGCAATACCTCAAAACCTAAGACCTCCTCCCGATCTGGCCCTATACAAGTTCCCTGATGGATTTGACCCTGACATGGCCTATCAATTAAAAGAAAGAGCCCCTCAAACCCTTGAAGAAGAACAAAAGGTTGCTGTCATAGTCGAAGCTAACCTAATTGCTAAGAGGAACAGGGCAAGATTGGAAAAAAGAGTTGCCTTCAAAGAGGAACCCTCAGCCTTTGACCAAAAATTGGATGCAATAATCTCTGGTATGAAGAGGTTGGGTGATAGAGTAGAATCTGTGGAGAGAAATTCATCATGGGAAGCACCACAAAACAACCCTAACAGAAATCCAAACTTTAGGAGAAATCAAAACCCAAATGTGGGCAAGGCCAATACTGATCCAGAGATAAGACCTCCATTTCAGGAGAACTATGCTGAAACATCCACTTCAGATGAGCAAGTGGATGACGCCCACATTCACCTCATGGGCCTTGATGATGAGCACCAAGTCTTCCTAAGTCAAGAAGATCATGAAGAGGATGACATTAAACGATTCCAAACCAAGTCAGGTGAGTCATTTGACTTCAAACAAGGCTATGACACAGCTGTTTATGAAGTTCATAAACAATACAAACTAAGAAGTAGAACTATAAACATAACACAGCCTGAAACAACAAAGGATAGACTTCAGCCCAAGAGTGCCATAGTAACAGAACTAAAGAACACAAATGATTCACTTACAAAGGAAGTAACCATTGAAGAAATTACTAAACAACTTCCCTCAACACAGAAGCCACTAGCTGCATCATCTTTACAGCCTAATCCAACAAAAGTTCCACAAGAGATGAATGAAAAACAAAAGCCCCAAGATCAAGTTGAGGATCAAAAAGAAACCTTATTTAACAAAGAAAAAATGGTCACCCACAACACTAGGGTTCAGATTGAAAAACCCTTTGATTTGGAAGCTGAAGTTGGCAAACTGAAAATAGTCATTCCTCTTGCAGAACTAGCCAAACATGACATCTACAAACAACAGATTAAGAAGTCCCTCCAACTCACTCGAGACAAAGACAATGTCAATGTCTTGGATGACACCCCAGAATTGATGTTTGGTCCAGAGGTTGATGGAAAAACAGCAGGCACAGGGATATTACCTTTTTATGTAAGCTTGCATATCCATGATAAGATACTACACAATGCAATGTTTGACTCAGGTGCCTCTCATAATCTGATGCAAAAATCAGTCATGGAAAGGCTGAATCTAGATATTACTAGGCCATATAAGGACATGTTCTCATTTGATTCCAGCCAAGTTAAATGTCTAGGCTTGATAAAAGACTTGTGTGTATCCCTGGTCTAATACCCAAATAAAACAATCTTGATGGATGTTGTTGTTGCTGATATCCCACCCAAATATGGAATGTTATTGTCAAGATCATGGGGGCTAAACTACAAGGGTCCCTTCAATTAGACATGTCATATGCCACAATCACAGTCTTTGGTCAACCCAAGAGACTATATAGAGAGTCACTCATGAAATATATGGTCAGCACTGAAGAAAAGCCTCAAAACTTCCCC
>APFE031668184.1:34801-49012 GCA_000404065.3 Pinus taeda
ATTATAACACCATGGTGTATAAACCCTAAGCATTCTATAAATGTCCCCTCCTTGGCATTATAGCCATATGATTCACTACCAGGGAATCAAATTGACATCTGGTCAGTTTGAGAACCCAAGCCTAACCTCTCTTCATCCCTCAGAAACTCATCTACCTAGTCAAACCCCCATTCTGCCTAAGAAACCTTGAAAGACCCTTTTTCACCCTCAGACCCACTCAAAAGGCAAAATGCATGAAAAACCCACTTTGTCCTCCTTATCCTACGGTTGGGACCCATTTGCGCTTTTATATGAAATTGCATAAAAAACCCACTTAGCCTAAGTTTTAAAATCATGCGCTATTTTGCAAAAATATATGAAAAGACCATAGTTTTCCACTTTATCCTAAAGTTTTTGGCTATGCGTGATTTGATAAAGAAAAACATTGGAAAACCATGAAATTCATTTGATATTCCTAAGGGCCCCGCCGGGCACAAATCCCATAAAAAACAATTGTTTATTGTCCGCCCGATGCCGTATCATCTGTGCAGATCATTGGCCCATCGACCGTCCGATCAAGCCCTTTTCATCTGACGGTTGACGCGGATATTGGACCGGCCCCGACGTCCGAAGGATATCGTCCGATATCTGTCAGAGGCTGACGTCAGGCCGGGTCCACGGATCGCCCCCAAATTGTATTGGAGCCCCCTCTGACAGATTCCTTTCCGTAGCGTAAGCGATCCGATATGTTACCGCCGTGGTTTCCGGTTTTCCGCCAATCCGCTTGCCTGCGTCAGCGCCGCGTCACTGCCTGCGTCATCGCCGCATCTGCAACCTCCGTCCGCCATTACTCCACCTGGCCGCCACCTCACCACCCCCTATGGACCACTCATAGGCCGCCACGTCACCTGATGACGTCATTCTGACATCATCCGACCCTTAACCACCTGATGACGTCATGCTGATGTCACCCAAAAAAGGCGTGAATGTCCCAAAAAAGCCATATTTTTTCAATTTTCGCGTTCTTTTTGCACTTTTTGCAAAAACTGTTGTTGTGCCCTCTGCATGCATTTTACGACCAATTGCACCAACCTGCTCAAATCGACCTGGAGACCTTCGGCGCACCTACCCACCTGCATTCGTGACTCGGACCATCGATTTACCAGGTATTTATCCCTGCAAGTCCTCTCTAAGCCTGTTTTTTGTCTACAAATAACTAAAAACTCACTTAAGGCACTATAAACACATAATTCACCGCTGAATTCCCTGCACCCATTTCCCACTTAGAAATTTAACGGTCGAAATTCATTAGCCGAGCTTGTTTGAACTAAACTTTCACTGAAAACCTGCATTGTTGTTCGCGCAGTCGTGGACAGAAAACCTGGTACCTGCACCCAATTGTTAAAAAGGCTCTGCCGAAGACAACTGTTCACCTTCTCAAGTAACTGTGGGTAGTATTTCAATTGCTGCAAGATTACCCTGACATCCTCCATTTCTCAAATTCACCTCTTCACTCAGGCAGTTCTCTTGTTGCCCAGTCTAAGTAACATCAGTCTACATACAAAACAGAGTCTAAGTAACCATGGAGACTCCAGTTGCACTGGTGGACCTCAATGTTGCTCCCTTAAATGCCCCTCAGAGAGAATTGGAGTGGCAGGATTTGGCAGACTTAGATTACCAAATCTCAGAGGACTCCTTGACACACAACAAGTTCCACCTCCACTTGTTGAATGAGCTTAAGGCCAAACATGTGGATGGGACAAACATACTGGGCATTTGGGATTCCTTCCTCCCAATTTTCAGGCTCCCTCAGGTCACCCAATTCCCTGACCTGATTCATTTGTGTGCTGTATGCTATGATCCCACTCAAAGAGCTATGCTTGACCCTTCAGGCTCAGTTGTATTCTACATGACCCCTGAGGCCATTAGAGAGATGCTGCAGTTCAAGACTCAGAAGAAATTGGTTCCCTTGTTTTTATTGGATCTGATAAACCAAGGAGCTAAGATGCTGACAGATGCACAAATCACAAAGCTCAACCAATTGTTTATCAACTCTGACACTGTGCAGTACCCTCCTATTTTTGTTGGTTACCTCAATTAATTGGGAGTAGACCTTGCAGATATGGTCAGTTCCATCTTGGGGTACAAATCAGTTGAATATATTGATGAAACTGTGCTGGTGATGATGACTATATTTGCCCCTGGAAAAACTCCAATCTATTATGACTATGCCACCTACATATCAGATAAGATGCATGAACAGTTCATGAACCTGTCAAGAGAGAAGGTGTTCAGATACACCTCCTACATCTACCACTTGATTCTATATTATCAGCATGAGAAATTCTCCTTCATTGTCAAGAGAACGGATGCACAAGGAAATCCAAGGTCAGTAGTGTATTGGAGCTCAGTGTTTCATTGCAGAGCCTACTCTCCATACACTTACTACGAATTTATAGACCTCTTCATTCACCCAACCATGTCTTTGTTCCTAAGCTCGCCTCCTTCGAGACAAACTGATGAGATGCAGAGAATCCTGCAGTTATCCAAAATGTACAGCATTGGGGATTGGTATTTTTACCAAAGCTACACCGTTATCAGAATATATGGTTGTGAGCTACCCCCATACAGACTGCCCAAGTATGTGCCCATGAGACTATTTGCCCTTGAATATTTCAGGCAACTTGGGAATGTTGATATGATACACTTCTCAGGCAAGGGCAAGAAGGCACAACTGAAGGTGAAAAATCAATTGGGCCACCTTGTGTTGAATAAAAGGGAGGAAGGCTGGAAAGAAGCTGATAGAAAGCTAGAAGGCCTTGGCCTAAAGACCAGTTTCCTCTGGAAACCCTATGACCCCAATCACTCCATATCATTAAGAAGGGTCAAATATAGGCTTTCTAGCTATGACCATGTAAGAATTCCTCACATTGAACAATATGCCAATCAACCAAAATGGAAAAGAGGCACATTAGAGGAACCTATCACACAAGAAGAATTGAATGAGAGAGAAAGAAGAAATCTGCTTAAGATGGCTGACTTGGAACTTCCTGCACAGGTATTCTCTCTGCCAAAGCCTCAAGCAGGAGCAGTTGCCTCTTCCTCCACAGCACATCAGGAGGCAGCCCAAACTACAAGCCAAGTTCACAGCAAAGGCAAGGAGAAAGAGATGGAACAGGAACAGGTACAACAAGCACAAGGTCAACAACCCGAATAGGTACCACAGCCACAAAAGGAGCAGCCAGGGCAGGGAGAATAGACAACAGAGGCCCCAATGGCCACACATCAACAGCCAACACAAATGGCACCTCCCAGGAAAGACTCAAGGATTGACTCTTCTATCCTCCAAACCCCACAAAGAGAGGACGTAAATAGGAAAAGGGACAGAGAGACTCCCCTTACTGCCTCACCAACTCAAGGGGAGAAGAGGCAAAGGCTAAACCCTTTCTCAGAAGAAGAAATGCCAATAGGGAAAACTTCAGGTACAGGCCTGCCCAGCATGGAGGCCTTAGCCAATTCCTACCAGCAAGAGCAAGAAAGGGAAGCAGGAAGAGAAGTTAGCTCCTCAGGCCAGCAAAGGGAAGGCGAGAAGAGCATCAAGCAGCAATTCAAGAACATCAGAAAGAGAAATGAACCCTTGAGGCTGCAGTTATATAACCATTTATTGAAAATGGCCCCCACAAACCAGCAAAGACTCATGTCTGCATATGATGCACATGAGGGTAAAATGATTATGAGCCATTTTACACCAGCAGTGCAGCAACCACAGTCAGCTGCCGATTATATCAGGACCAACCTTGAGGTCCTGTCCAAGGACATCCACCCAATGGATCAAATTGAACTGCACAAACAAACGGGTGAGATGGTGTATGCCACCTTGGCAGATAAGACCTTGGTGAACTATAGGCTACAAAATAGCTTGAATAACACCATTGCACAACTTGAGCTGGAAAGAGCTTCCTCTTAAGGAAAAGACAACAGGATCAAAGCTCTAGAGGAAATCATAATAGAGCTTGGACATGATCCTAAAGATGTCAAGGCAGTGCAGGAGATTCTGAAGCTGAGGGATGCTGATATGGCAGCATTGAGAAAAATGATAAAGATCCCAGCAACTCTTCATCCTCAAACAGAAGAGATTGCCCAGCTCAGACAAGATAAGGATGCAGCTTCTATGTTGATTACATTATATAAAGAGCTCATCCACACACAAGAGAAGCTACAGGAATCAGAGCCTACCCTGCAGGCAGCGTTGCAGCAAAAGGAGGCAGGACAAACTTCACAACCTCCTCCAGAAACAATTAATCTGGAGGAAGCTCCTCAAACCACTGCCCCTCCCAGTCAGGAGACACAACAGGCAGCACCGTCCACCTCAGCACCAACAATAGAGTAGGCTGAAAGCCTTGACATGCAGAAGTTGGGGAATGAGATTCAAGCCTTGGAGGCTCAAATGTCAGAGTTAAATCAGGCCAAAGACACTCTGGCTAAAATCAATGAGAAATATGACAAGTCCAAGTAGAATGTGGCTGAAAGAGAAAGGGAGGTAAAGGCTCTCAAGAAGAGAATAACCGAGCTAGAAAAGGAGCTCACACTGGACAAGGTGACATCTGAACTCAAGAGGATCCTATGGGCCAATATTGGCCAGTCCATCACAGACCAGTGGGAGTACATTGAGGCCATCCATGAGCAAATGACGCTCATTGGAAAAGCACATAGAGAGATCCAATGGGCAAGGGCATCTCTAGGCAATATGCCTGAGATTGCCACTAAAATGATAAATGTGCTGAACTATAGGACAATATCCTAGCTCATCAAAATGGGAATTGGCAACAGGACTGAGACCATTTCAATGATCAAAAGAGTCCTGACACTGAGAAACCTGGTTCAGACCCCGGAAAGAAGAACCCAGGATATGCAGGCAGATATCAACAAATTCCAGGACAGGTTCATGGCATTGCAAAACAGTGGTCTTCCTAGCTTCCTGGAGCCATCAGGAAGGCTACTCTCACATGAAAAATATGCCAAGAGAGTGAACAGTTTTGCTGGAAATCAAATTGCAGAGACAGCTAGCACATCAGTAGAAACAGGGCCAGCAACAGGACAAACCCTTTTCAACAAGGTGGAAAGCTTATTTTTTATTATGAATGAAATCACTCACTTGTTTGATGAGCCTCCCCATTTTTACAAGTATACTGAGGCAGATGAGACCATGGGGTCAATTTTGAGGCATCAGTTGCCTACACAGGATGTGTGGAATAATTTAATACAATTACTGTTAAACCAAAGCCAGTAGTTATATTTTTTCTTTTTTGAAATATTAAAATTTTTCATACACAGGAAGATAAAGATATATCAGCAGGTATGCAGAAAGAGGCTGAGCCAACTCAGCACAAACATTCGGCCACCACAGCATCACTGACAGTCACAGGTGACAGGGCCAAAAGGATACAGGAGGACAGAGCTACACAGACACGTCATTCAACAGTTATAACAAAGCGCTCAACCGACTCAGTGAGCTCCAAAGGTCAAAATGTTCTGACAGGAGTAAAGAGCACTTATGTTGTATTAAAAGTTGTAATAACTTCTTATCTACTATTCCTGTACGAGTTAAAGAAGATATTTTATCTCTCAGATGACTCAATGCCTGAGACATTTTGTATGAAACAATTCTATATATTCCCCCTCGCATTGGTTAGCAGGGGTTGGACGTTGGATGTAAGAGATTGTTCATATCTATTCTGTTTTCTTTGCTGTAACTCTCAGAGAAGTAATAAAAAAGATGATGGAATTTCCAAAGCTTTGTGTTCCTTGATCTTGTCTGGTGTTTAGCTGAAAGTTGCAAGATTCCTGTGTATCTCATGACTCAATAAGTTTCTCTTGTAACTCTTTGTTATGTGTTTGTTATCTTTCATATATCTTCCATGTTTCCTATGTTCAAACAGTTAATAGCAAGGAAAAAGAATAGTTCCAGGACTTAATCACAGATTACCGTGAACTCAATCTAAGCTATTTGGAATGTCTTTTCTTCAGTTATAGTAATGAAAGCGTAATTCTTAATTGCTACCCTTTCACACTATATCATCACGGTGATTATTGTTTCAGGAATTCAAGTTTGCTCCTGAGGAATATATCCCTTTCTCACACCCCAGCTAAGTGGAAAATTCTTAATTTCTTTTCATGGGTTGCTTACACTCCATCATCACAATTTAAAGTTTGTTTCATGAAATATCTAAATGGCCCTGTAACTCCAGCTGCATCAAACTTAGGATTTAAAGAAACCAACAGCCACAGACTCCATTGCCATCGACTCTTTAAAGTTTCAGAAAGACATCCTTCCAACCAAACATAAACCAAAAACCCTCACTTCATAACTAGCCTAAAAATATCCATAAAACAGAGACAAACCTTAAAGAGAGAGCCCTCTCTGATTACAGCTGGGCTAGAAGCTGTAGTCCAAAGATTGGTTAGTGGTTACCTCGGCCGTACTCCCTTGGGAGTCATAGGGAACAACCTGGGTGTTAACAGGGTCCAATGTTGGGTTGTTTGTCTGCTCCTACACAATCGTCACAGTTCTCTGTTGCTGGATCTGATCTACGATCTGGGGCTATGGTCCAGGGTGGAGAGGATACTTTATGTGAGTAGGCCTTCAGATCTGGGCTTGGTATGGCTCTTTCGTTTGTTGAGCACTACATCTATTTGATCATCAACAGACCTGGGGTTAATACACCCTTCCATGTTGAGGGAGATCGATTCGGATCCATGCGTGGTAGAAATTCCTCGCTGAGAGGAGTGCAACCATTTCGGAGCCCATGCAGTTTCAGGAAGCACCTGATCTAGAGAATGGTTTCAGATCCCCCATAAATGTTTTAGCTCCAACACCTTGAAGTCGCTCACATAACAATTTTTTCCCTTAAGGGCTGCATCAATCTTCTCTATGCCATCGATTGTGTGGTCATCCTTAGATGCGATCTAGTTGTGTGCAACTTCCAATCCATATCTGGGCATGTCCTCTAGTGTGGGCGGGGTAGTCTGGGACCAAAACTAGTAGGGTGGGGAGACTAAATCCTCTTCGGATCTAATGGCGAGATAGGCTGCAGGATAGAAGATGGGCTCTAGTGGTTCTTTTGGCAGATTTTGTGTGGAGGCGTTCTAGTCGAGCACTACAGTGGCTGCATTTACCAATGCCATTATTCCCTCTTCAAATATCTTAGAAACACTTCGCCACCTCCCAAATCCGAAATTCCATACAAGTACAACATTGCCTGAGACCGAAATATGAATAAAATGCATGGAAGGCAAGATTGCCAAATCCATTGTTGGGCTGCCAGATCGAGCACCATGGATGTTAGATCCAACATTCTGAGTGCCAAAAATCCCTTGATCTTGGGGCTGATATGGCATAAAATCAATGGCTGCAAAGACCCTTGCCATCTCTTTCGAGTGTACACCATTTTCCGCACGCCTTTTTCTTGTCAAGCTGCTTAGGTGGCCATCTCTGCATCCCATCGCCACCTCTCTGGGTGTTTTTCTGCATTTTTCCTGCCCCATAGGGTTCTTTATGCTTAGGGGTATGGATAGACCCTTAGATTGCTAGAGGATTGGGGCCATGGGCCACTCTGCAGGGATCTCGGGCATCATGTGGCCATTGAATCTGCTTCTGGTCGATGAATCCCTTACCGTGTGACCTGAGAGCAGGCCTGTTGACGCACGAGTGATCCTCAAAGCTACCATCGCAGTATTTCCTCCCCCACAATTGATTTCCGCAACTTCAATCTTCTCCTTTATCTTACTTGTTTCATGGGAAATAATGTTTCAAGTTATGTCTTGATAAGCCATTTATCTTCAAAAATGAAGTATAAATTCTTTGAAGTTGTGGCTAGTGCCCTAGTGCCAAGCGAAGTTGTCTTTGAGGCCTCCTTGACCTAGAAAATTTGAAGTTCCATAGTCATAATTCTACCTAACTCTATTTATCCCCAAAGTATTTCGCACTATCACACCCTAAGGTGATCACTTTAAACCCTTTTAATCCTACTCCCTCTCTTTTTTAAAGGCTAGCCCCATTAGGTCTCCTAGGGAATTATTTATCTTGCAAATCACCCATAAAAAAAGTTTGATCTCTTGGTCCCTACTACGCTGGTGTGTCTCCTAGGTGCCCTCCAATTTTGAAGAAATTTTTATGGTGGTATATTGAGGTATCTCAATCCCTAGCCTTGAGAATGAATCTTTCCCTTAGTTTACATAGGCTATAAACCGCATTAGGACCCTCACATAGTCTTGCATTAAAAATTCTTTCTTTGGTCACTTTCCCCCTCAATAATAGTTCAAGCATATCATTCGTTGCTAAACCCCACCCCCTTTACCTACTCCCGAAGTCCACTTGGCCCCGTGTGGTCCCATACACTATTAAGGGTAATTATTCAAGGATCACTGGGAATCCAAGATTTCACAAGAATTTCAAGGCCTAGGAATCTCTCACATAAGATACATACCCTAAACCTAAAACCTTGAATTTCACCTTAAGCCCTTCCTAGAGAGCTTTAAAACTTGCTCCAAATAAATCAAGCCACACATTTGAGCCTCTATTGTGAATAGGCTATTAGGATCACCCCTCACTCTATCATTTGTCTATAAATTTATTGATTCTCATGATAACGAGTCTCCTCTGATCGATGAAATTTTGTAAAGAGAAGGGAGCCTTATCTGAGGTGACAATAGGCTATTGCTCCATTGTTTACCTTAGCCTAGTAGTAGCCCTTCAAGGGTCGCGCTTTAGGGCCCTTGCTAATTTGAGAAGAAACATTTCTGGCACTGTTTCGAGGGAAAAAAACGTGTATTTTGTTCCCCATATGACATATTGACATAACATTACTGGTGAATCCATTGGAAGAACAAAGCCCTAGTTCTTCATTTAACTTTAAGGTCGATGATTGTAGGGTGATGCAATCATTTTTCTAGGCATCTTTAAATTCACTCTCAAGAATCCTACATATTTTTCATGTATATCTCAAATAGGTTATATTTCTTTGATAAATTTCTTGCTTTGGACATTATTAGCATCCCTAGGAACCCTAATCATTTCACAAGAAGGAAGGTACGTGGGGTGCCTGTGTTTGATGGTGATACACTCTCCGAAATTTACCATGTAGAAAGATTTAATGCACATGCTTCATGAAAGGGTATTGTTCACCCTTAAGCATCTCATCTATTGAGGAGTTCATTGATGGATTTACTAGAAATTTCAAGTATGCTGCACATTTAGCATCCAATAGGAAGCCTTCATTGACCATCATCAAGACATTGAGAATCTAAGTAATGAAGATGATTCCTCTTCGGGTTCACATGACAAAAAGGATGAAGTTGATACCAACCTTACCCTTCTTGAGGGCGTTACTCTTGATGAATCTCCCTTTGAGAACCTTGAGGAAGGTGATCCAATTTCCCCCTTAGAAGATGACATTTGAGATTGATTCCACATTGAAAAGGAGAAATGGGAAATTGTTGGTCCTCAATTTTATTTTGCTCCCATTTATGACACTGACAAGGAGGACGAGGCTGAACTTGGTCCTCCCTTTCTATCAGATAAAAATTATGATGACATATCCATCAATACCCTTGGGAAGGAGAATTATTATTTTCCTTCGAATGAAAAGGGGCAGTTGGTAGTAATTGATTCTCCTTTTATCGAAAACCAATTTTTTATGCCAATAGTAAGGAAACTGATAAGGCTCCTAACTATCTTTCTCATGATTCTATATTCAAATCGCCTGAGCATTTAGATTATGATTTTGTAGAAAATAAACCTATTGGATATAACACTCCAACCTTCCCGTTTGTCGTTTTCTCTTGTTCATAATTTTGAGAGTGATTTCTGCACTTATTCTGATATGATCTCAAGAAATCTTGTTCACTTTCCCCTTTCTAAGGGTAGTGTCGAGAAAGAACCCCTCATTGAATATTCTTTATCTCCTTGGGAACCCCCTTAGGATCGTGATCAATCTATAACCTCCCCTTTCCTATGTGATCATCATGGGAAACCTACTTGTGCCTATCCATCTCATCAGTCTCCCTTCCCTACTAATCATAACCTTGTAGAGGCCATGAAATATGACATAAATAATAAGGACCATAATAATATGCTCGAGGTTGCCATCCTTCAAAATTTTATGAGCCTAATCATTGACATCTCCATATTTTTGTTAGAAGATGGGATATCATGGACTAGAGTACATCCTTTTCTTACCTCTTCTCACATGATTACACATGTGTTTCCCGACTCCCACCGCCCTTATCATCCATGTGATTCTATCCACATTTTATTTAGAATTTCCTACATGAGTAATCATATAGGTCGACATATTTATATTGTTTGGATGATATGTTGGTTGCATTGGCTTTATGGTTACATTTATTATCGGTTTCGCACCATATGCATGTTAAAGTAGGATGCATTGCATGTTGATTTTTTCATTACAACTAATGTCATATGATATTTCTCATGATAGATTATTTGCATTTAAAGTTTGTATTTAAAATTTTATTTATATGGATCGATTTTATGGGTCTAATCCAAGCATGTGAGATCATAAGGCATCTCGAAAACATCTTGCCTCATGTTTTTCATCTATTGTATGTGTACGCAATAGGATTGTGGTAACCAAGGATTGTTGGAGTTCTCATGACCTTCCATTCAAATAGTTTTGTCCAATTTTTCAAGAGATCACATCCTAGTTGGAACTAGATATTACCTACCATTTTGTGGGTGGTATCCCTAAGAGAAAAAAAATTCTGATATGGTCTTCAACCGACAACCAACAACCCCTTATAGCCAACATCTAGCTTGTTGTGTCATTTCTCTACCACCTGAGCCAACCATGTGGTCCCTCACCATATGTCGTGATTTTATGTTTGAAGATGGACCTCACGAACCTTAAGGTATGCCTTGTCATTTTGTAATTAAGTATTGTAGTTTGATTATCATGGATGCTTCTGGGCATGGATTAACAGAAGGATTCAGTGGAAAGAGTGGGCTAGGCCTATGCTCTTATCCCCTAGACCTATTTTGGATGTTAACCTTGGACCTTAGTCCCATGAGATCTCATTTACTGACATTTGGGCTCTAGGTATGGTACTACATGGGAAACCCTCATCCACACATATCACTCCCCTTCCACTCATTATAACCACATTCACCATTTATCCTACTTGGGTCCACATAGGGTTACCCTTCTCCCTCCCCTTTCCCACACCTTGGGTAACGCCTGAAATGATGCCCCAATGGTTGATGCAGCTAAAAAGAAAAGTCAAACCATAATTGGCCACATTCAATAGGAAAATGTACCATATAATGCAAAATATGGTCAGGACAAACACATTTAGTACACTTGAAAATGCCAATACATGAGCTCTACCCCATTATCATGGCCATCACCCTGGTTCCTATAGGCCCTAGATGAGCCTAATTTATCATTCAAGAACCCATGATTATCCGAACCCCTCATGGGTAATGAACAACCCTAACTTAAAGGGGATATCCATTGCTATATCTTACACATCATGCTCTTATCCCTTCAACCTCAAGCAGTTAATCAAAGAAAAACCATAAAAGTAAAAAGGCATATAAAAATGGTGGAAAATCAAGGTTGGAGAACCTCATGCACCACAATTTCTCTCTCCTATACATTATATACCCAATTGTGCGATTCCCTTTTATTAGCTACCCTTGTACCTGAGCATGTAGAAAACCTTATTCCCTTTAAAGGTAGAAACCACCTAATAGGATACTTGGTGAATCCTATTTGGAGGTTGGAGACATTAGCGCATGCTAAAGCCCATTATGGAAGGGCATGCCATTATGGTGTTCCCACCTATTGTCCATGGTTTTGTAAGCTCTTTAACTCAATTTCATTTGATGAATTGTTTTAATGGAAGGCTAGGGGATGCATTCGATCTTTTGCAAGATTGTAGATGGTCACTATTTTGGGTTTGGTCTCCTATACAAGGTCCTAACCCTCTAGAGGGCTACATTGGAACATTTACAGTGTGTGTTAAGAGACACGGGTCTTCATTGTAGCATACAACACTCCATAAATCCCCATAGGTGTTCAAATAATTTTCTAGATTCACCTATTGTACGAGGAAGATGCACCTGGTTCACCATGATGAGTCAACCCCACAGTTGTACCATGCACTTGGCAGATCAACCAGGACTTGTATGCTTATTGGAAAACACTTACACCATCATCTAACACCTTACAAATGATCTACAGGAATCTTCAATATACATGGAGACCCATGAGGTTACTTGTGTGCCCTCACACCCATTGGGAGCACCATAACTTTACTATTTAGAGAATAAGGGGCCAACCCCTTTTCCACTTCTTTTGGGAGTCTTATTCAACATTGTGGCGCTTGTGGAATTTATTAGGCTTCTTAAAAGGCCCATCGACATGTATTATTGATCAGTCGACCTCTTGAGAGGCTTATTCTTTTGTTTATGTGCTATTTTGGTGTGCTTGTCACCAAAAGTTTTTTTTTTGAATCTTATTCTATCTTAGGGGCTAATTTAGTCCCAAGTAGCTAAATAGAACTCATTATAAGTGTATAAATAGAAGTGATGAGGATTCATTTTAGCCTCATCACTTGGATTTGGAACTTGTATCTCTTTAGAGATTTTCTCTATCTTTCTTGGAGGAATAATTTTTGGAGCATGGTATGAATTTTGATGTTTGGATAATTTTTTATATGTCTTGGAGCTTCTTGATGGAAAGTTTTTAGATGGTTGGATATATTCTTATACATGTATGTACATTTTAATGCTATTCTCTCTTTCTAATTTTGTTACATACATTGTTGTTTGGATTTCACTATACTAGGGCTTATTTGTTGCATCTCTTATGCAAAGTTGTTGAAATTTTGTTTCTGGATAGTGAATTCTTCATGTATGGGCCATATATAACGAATGCATGTTCCTATGGATTTTTAATTACTAGAATTCATCTTCATAAGCCATTTATATTGCAAAATGAAGTATGAAGTATTTGAAGTTGCTTTTGTTGCTTCCCTAGCGCCAAGCAAAATTGTCTTTGAGGCCTCCTTGACCTAGAAAATTCGAAGGTCAATAGTCATTATTATACCTAGCCCCATTTCTCCCCAAGGTATTAGGCACTATTCCACCAAAGGGCGATCACCTTAAACCATTTTCATCCTATTCCCTCTCCTTTTCTAGGCCTAGCACCTTTAGGTCTCTTAGGGCATCATTTATGTTACAAACCACCCATCAAAAAATTTCAATCTCTTGGCCCTTATAAAGCTAGTGTGTCTCATAGGTAGCCTCCAATTTTGAAGTAATTCTGACATTTGGATCTTGAGATATCTCAAGCCTTAGCCTCAACATTGAATCTTACCCTTGTTTTCCTTAGGCTAGAAGCCTCATTGGGACCCTCACATTGTCTTTCATTAAAAATTGTTTCTTTGGTCGCTTTTCCCCTCTAAAATAGGTCAAGCATATCATTGGTTGAAAAACCCTACCCCTTTGGCCTACCTCGTGGGTCAACTTGGCCCTCTATGGTCTCATATGCTATTAAGGGTAATTCTTTAAGGATCACTGGGAATCCAAGCTTTCACAAGAATTTCAAGGCCTAGGAACCTCCATTATAAGATACATACCCTAAACCTAAAACCTTTAGTTTCCCCTTAAGCCCTTCCTAGATAGCGTTAAACCTTGTGTCCAGAGTAAGTAAGCTACTTATTTGAGCATCTCTATTGCATAGGCTTCTAGGACCACCTCGCACCCTATTACTAGTCTATCCATTTAGTGATCCTCTTCATAATGGATCTCCTCGCATTGGTGAATTTCTGTAAAGAATAGAGAACCTCAGCTGAGGTGACAATGGGTTATTGCTACATTGTTTCCATTAGCCTAGAAAAATGTATATAGTGTGTTACTTTTATTAGAAAATTGTATTAGAAAAGTGGTTCAATAAAGAGATTTTTTTGAAAGTGTTAACAATATCTAGTGAAATTAAAGGTGTTCTTTACTATGCCATAAACACCTGTGCTATGGCATGGATTAACTAATGAAAACAAGTAGTAAAATTACAAAAATATATACCCCAATTCTCTTCATAAACATGTAATTTTCAAGAATAATCATAATATATACTTAGCCTAGAAAATATTTGACAATTAGATGAGAGATGTAAAGACTTGACAAGTGTAAAAAAACAATGTATTAGA
>APFE031668186.1:0-117394 GCA_000404065.3 Pinus taeda
TTCTTCTGGGATTGTTGTTAGTTGTTTGTTTGATTTCAATTATCAGAGTTGGTGAAAATAATATTTATAGGTTGGATTGTCAAAATCAAACAAAAGAGTACACCGATTTGTTGTTCTTTTTGTTTTCCACATTTTGTCCGACATATCAGAAGAAGAACTAGTACCTTATTAACCCTGGATAGGGATATTGATTATTATGATATGCTTCTCAGTTTTAGGACGTGATTTTGCAGGCCGCTTCATGGAACGGCACTTAGAGAGATTTGTATATTATTTGTTTTAAACTCTATAAAGCGGTTTTATAAGATGCTTAGGAAATAGGAAATGAGTTACAATCTATTTTTAAATATAAAATTTTCACACCTAGACATTTTCAGACATTTGAACTCATAATGGATCTGAATTTGGGGAAATCTGAGTTATGGTTTCTATATTTGTACATAGTTTTTAAGAATGGATACCGTGGCAAAGATATGCACTGGAAACATCAAGGTATGTACTATAAATATAAATATACTGGTGATTATTTTTTGGTTTTTCCAAATAGCAGGTAGATGTTGTTAGTAGACTCAGCGAATATAAATATATTGGTGATTATTTTTTGGTTTTTCCAAATATCAGGTAGATGTTGTTAGTAGACTCAGCTAATAACAAATTGATCCTGGATTCTTTTGATTCTTTGAAAATAACAAGTAGATGTTGTTAATAGACGCAGTTAATACCAAATTGATATAATAAACAACATAAAAACAAAATAAAATACCCACTGCCATCTTAATAATGATTTTAATGCAAACTAAAGACACAGTTGGTCAATGGCAGGTTTTTCCCAACATCAGTGTTAGTAGACTCAGCTAATAACAAATTGATCCTTGATTCTTTTGATTCTTTGAAAATAACAAGTAGATGTTGTTAATAGACGCAGCTAATACCAAATTGATATAATAAACAACATAAAAACAAAATAAAATACCCACTGCCATCTTAATAATGATTTTAATGCAAACTAAAGACACAGTTGGTCAATGGCAGGTTTTTCCCAACATCAAAGGCATCACTGCCACAGGAGTGCAATTCAAGGACGGCCATGCTGAAGAGTACGATGTAATAATATTGGCCATGCTGAAGAGTACGACGTAATAATCTTGGCCACTGGTTATAGAAGCGATGTCCCCCGTTGGCTGAAGGTAGTTTTACAACATTTAGTTTGAGTTCCTGACTATTAATTTTTTTCTTGGTTTCTGCAGATTACAATACTGAAATTCTAAAAAAAATTAACCTGAATCGTTGTCCCAATAATGGTAAAAGAGTAGATTATGTTTCATTTAATCATTGGGTATATGATTTTTGAACCTTCAGGATGATGGCGGGTTTTTCTCAGAAGAGGGACTCCCTAAAGCTCCATTTCCTAACAACTGGAAAGGTCTGTATGCTGCGGGTCTATCTCGAAGGGGTTTACTAGGGTCTTCCATTGATGCCCCGCTAGCCTTTTTGTGTTCATTCCATTATTTGCAAAGCTAAATAACATGATATGTTTTTTTAAGTGTCAGACCTTTCGTACATGTATGTAACTGTAAAATGTCACTACCAGTTGGAATATAGGATTCAATGTCATTTATTTCCACTCTATGGGAATGTTTAGCTTCGTGTAAGGCTTAATGGATTTACCTACTAACCAACTTAAACTTCATGGGGCCTGGTGTTGTAAATTGATTTTCACTACACATAGATCCATATTGTTGGATCACTATGAAGAATGCATGGTAAAAATAAAACCCATCTACCAGTTAGCTTCTAAACAATTCAAAAACCAGAAATTCAATTATAATTACAATTTTGTATTGTTGTTGTGGCAGACCCCGACAGGGACTACCGCCACGGCAATGGCTCCCTTGTTATATAAACATATATGCTAAATATAAAATTTCTCTCCTTATTACCCTATTTACCATGTGTAATAAAAAAAATACCATATCAATAAAAGGCAGAGAAGTGTATGAAGTTTTTCGAAAGTATGTAAGAATGTTGTTATCCCAATTCAATCCACCCCATCAAGGCTTAAAGCCCACATCATTACCAGCCTGAACCACAACTAATTTATTAATAATTTATTAATTCTTGGCAGGTTTTTCCAAATTTAAAAACAAACATCAGAACCCTTGTGCATCACAATAACCAAATGCAAATGCAATGCACCCTGCAGAGCGGGGAGAGCTGGCAAGCAGTGAACACAAATAATGGGCTCGGACTCTTAATCTAAATTTTCAGCAATGAATTTCATGCCTCGGTTGCAACGTGACAAGCGACCCGTTTTTCATGTACAGTGTGAGACACAACGTCGGCTCAACCACTTGGCCGGGAACCAATTTGAGCTGGAATCCCCAGATAACAGTTGCAGCAGTCCATTTCATCTGAAGGTAAGTAAAATCCTTACCCGGGCAGAGCCTGGGACCGCCGTTGAAGACCGGATACTTGAAAGTAGATTCACTCACAAAAAAACCCTGGGCGTCGATCCATCTCTTGGGCCTGAACTCCAAGCAATCCTTTCCCCATATGGTCTCCATTCTACAATTTTGAATATATGAAGTACAGGACCTTGGTGCCCTTTTTCAGATATTTTCGATCGGGAAATCAGTCGTCGGCCTCCACTTCCTTGTGGTCGACCGGCGCGGAGGGTTAAAGTCTCAGGGATTCCGACAACGCGGCTGGGAGATAATGCATCTGCTTCAGTTCGGAGAGACTGAATTTTGCTGAATTGTCACCTCTGTTGTTCAATATTGACCGGATCTCGGCAAGAATTCGATTATCGACTTCCGGGTGACGCAGGACAAGCCAGAAGAACGCCACAGAGGACGTGTCACGCCCGGCTAGAATGAAATTGACTAACACGTCACATGGCATTTTGTCGGAGTAAAGTAAACCACCTGGCCTAGTTTTTCATGGGTGAGATAAAGCCACACAGTTTTTCATGGATGAGATAAATCCATAGATAGATGTAAAAATGGAATATATTTTTATCTCATAAATAGCAAGGTGCTAAAGAATTTTGTTATGGAGACGTTTCAGATATGGGGAAAATCGCTGGGTAGAAAGAAGAAGCACTACATTGAAGAATTCAACTTTATGTGTGATCTAAAACAAAAAGAGTTCATTGGAGCTAGCGTTCTGTGGAGGGCAAAGGTTATTATTGCTCAATTAAGAACCAACTCGCATCAACTTCAGTGTGAAGCGGGGCGGTGGAAAAGGCCTAAAGAAGCTTGGGAAGAACGAGTGCGTACATTTTGCATGTCCAGGGCAGTGGAATTGCAAAAACATTTCATTTTAGAATGTGATGCGTTCAAAGACGTCAGAGAAAGTTGTGGGAATATATTAGCATCGGTTTCTTGGCATTGTCTTTTCAACGAGGGGATTGTTGAAAGGATGGGCCATCTCATCATCAATTTGAATAAGAAAAAGATTGAATTGCAAAAGGCAAAAAGCAGGGAACCAATGGTTCCATAGACTATTTAGTCTCATGGACGTTAAAATATCATTTCATTTCATTTCCATGAAAGCTGACAATAAGTCAAGGACTGCACTAAAGTGGTCCGCCTCTTCTGAGCCACAATGACTTCTCCTTCTCAGCAAACTTGCTGACTACCGAAAAACACCCCCAGAGCTCCGGCTCAAGCTCGAGGTCGAGCAATTTCATGAGCCTCCACACTCATGTCGGAGTCGGGAACTCGAACATCGTGGCCGTTGTGGCGTCCTCGAAGGCCTGGGCGAACCCAACTTTCTTCACCCCGCCAATGCTGATACACCTGGGGTTCATCCCCAGGACCACCAAGCAGAGGTTGTTGGACGTGAACTGCAACAACACGTCCTACAAATCAATTTCCTGGCCCAACTCGCGGAGCACTGGCACGAGCCCACGAGGGCTTCACTCAATGAACCTTTAACATAGCACATGTGTTCGTGGCATACTAAATGAATACCCCTAATTTGACTATATAATGGAAAATACCTCTAAAAATCACTTTATTTAACCCCTTACCAATACTAACCCAACACACCTTCACAATTTAAAAAGCCCGATATTGTAGGTATCCATTTTCTCATTAACATTTTTTATACCCCTTTATATTTATAATTTTTTATTTTCATTAACAATGGTAAGTGGATTTTTCACCTATAAAGAATAACCTAAATACTAGGTAGTTGAAAATTTGAAAGTTTCAATAAAAAAGACGCAGATATAAGTTGGTTGATTTACAAATACACATTATGGAAAATTTGAATGGAAAATGCATAGATTTTAATTCTCAATTGAATCTATCTTCTATTGAACATTGAAAGAGATACACTACAACAATTCAAAACAAAACCTTGATAACCAACACAATGACGCACCTTTCATCCCACTTATAGAATAAGAAGAGGAGAGGAAGTACAATGAATATGGACACATGAAAACTCCTATCTGGTTGGACTTTGTCAAATCATAGCCCTAATCTCATCACCTAGTGCACCATAGTTGCATGGTAAGAGTGCCAAGTAAGTGTGTCTCCATCAAAAGATGAACTAGAGCATGCAAGCATGCATCCCTTCTTTGAGATCTCTATCCTCTACCTATGATGGAAATTTCTCATGAATAAGTATTCAAATTGACTAAGGATTTGCACCCTCTTAGTAAGAATAGATAATGCATGCTAAAAATAACAAAAGAAAAGCTTTAATAATAGAAAAACTCCATAAAAAACTGAAATTGCTAAATTTGAAACAAAATCTAAACTGGAATTAACTAAAGGTGTGACGTGTGTGCCCTTAACATGCATGCGCCCTCTTCTAAATTACAATAGTCTATTTCACTATATCATGTGGCATGCATGTGTCATCTACCAATCAATAGTCGGTATCCCTATCTCCTTCACTTTCATTAAACATGTTCATCACTAATGTACGAAAAGGGTGAAGGTGCCATATTTGTTGTCTTCTCTATTGCCTCATCATTGGGAGGATCACTAGCTAAGCAATAATTTAAAAATATTAACACGCGTTATACATAGATCATAGAGGTATTAGTAATGTGATGAATGTCTACTCAGGAGTAAGGCTTCCTAGGAGTGAGCATAGGAGCGGAAGCGGGAAGAGGGAGTAGAAGCGGGAAGTGCGAGTGGAAGTAAGAGCAAGGAGTGATAGTTTCAAAAGCTCCCAGGTTTGGAGTGATTTTGGAAAGTGAATTTTATATAATATATATTTTTATATATGTTAATGCATATATGTTAACAAAAGCATGTAGAATGATGAATTTGTGATTAAAAACATAAAAATATGGATTAAACCATATAACATCATTCATATAATACTTATAATCTTCATCAATCACAGGGACACAAATTACAAGTTCTCATTTGTATAGCATGTAAGGGTGTACATAACCAAAATAACATCGAGTGCAATCCATCTCTGAACTGAAAATACATCAACAAATAGGATTTGGATGGGCTTTAACATCCCAAAAAATCATGCTACAACAAGTACCTACATATTATCAAAATCATTGCATATCTTGGGATCTTTATCATTAATATCACCCTCTAAGCATTAACATAAGATAGGAAAAACATAGCATGTCAAGTCAAGAATTTGTTTGAGTGACGGTATATTTTTAGTAGGGTCATGATAAAGGAGTTTGAAAACTAATTTCACTAACATCAAGATACATAGAGAGATTGGTTCTCTTGATTAAATACAAGTTCATACCCTATTACATGACAAATTCCAATGGAAACATTGCAACCCCCCCATTCTTGAAATTTTGAAAAACTAATAAGTTTGTTGGATTTTGAGTGATATAAAAATCCATTTTCTTCGTATGAAATCTAATGAGGTTAGAACCACTCTCAAACATCCTTAGTCATTTCTTGGTAATGTTAAAAATCTAAGTAAAAGTATGAAAATGAAAGATAAAGGAGAATGTCACTTTTCCTTTAAGAATTTAACATTACCATGAATTGCATGTCAACACTAGGGCCTTAGATTTGAATGTTAGGCTACTATGGACCTAATATTACCATAGTTTTTCTTTCTCCTTCCCACTCTCAATACTCCCACAATAGTCTAGAACCTCTATTGCTCCAACCCACTTGCTTTTTGCCTCTACGTGGCAAATGTATTGTATAAACAATACCTTATAATACACATATTGCTAAAGAATATATAAAAACCCTTTAGCCCCTTATTATATGCTCAATATATTATTTTAGTTTCTCCTCATTTTTATGCCCCAATATGAATTCACGTGATATGGTATTGCTTTGTTAGTGAATCCCTCGTGCACGAGCCGCTCCCTCACAAGATCCTCCACTACCTTGGCCATGAAGGCCTTGAAGTCCGAAGGATTGAACTGCATGTTGGTTGTTTGGCGTTGCTGCCTCCACGTCTCAACATCAACGTTGAAGATCATGTGGCCTAGTCGTGAGTGGGGCTCTGGAAATTGGTACCCTTGTGGAAATTGCAAAAGCTTGGCCAACTATTTCAATAATAGAAGAGAATGAGACTCGAGACTTCCCAAGAGACATGGATTGTATTTTTGATGATCCACGCCCACTGATTGTTATTGTAGAGGCCTGCCTTGATAAATATCAATAATCCATGTCAAGCCACTTGGAAATAACACTCACATAAATAAACCAACCTAGATCCATCTAACTCTGAATCTATTATGTGCAGAGAGGGATCAAATCCCTTGAAATACAAACCTTGTTTTTGGAGTGTATAATTTAAGGAAAGTTTTGCACCTCGAGGGATTTGATCTCTTTTAGTGCATGATAGATCCATAATTAAATGGATCTAGGTTTGTTCTAGTTGAGGGAAACAATGTCACATTTTTAGATTATTATTATTATGTTTGAGATAAACTTCATACTTTGAAATTTACATTATGTGTTCTTTGCTTGACATGGCCATATCATTATTTTCTTTAATTTAGTCTATGTTGCTTGCCCTGAATGGTTTGTACATTTATGTTTGGATGTTTTGAGTGGTTTGTGTGTTTATGTGTTTTGATTTGGATGGAAATTTTGTAAATGTTACAGTTGTGTTATATTTCTATATGTGTATGTAATTGTTTGTTAGTAATTAGTTGGTGATGAAGAAGGGATACAATCTTGTTAATAGTTTGCAGGAGGATTGATACTGCACATCAATTTCATTTAATTTTAGGTATCTTAACTTTTAACAGCTAATTGATTCTTAATAGTGTCCTTCCAAATATTACTAAATATATCTTAAAGAGTAGTTTTAATTTTAAATTTGCTCAATTACCTCAATTTGTTGAAATGATAGATATTGCTAATAACTTTAATGATGAAAAATGATGAAATAAAATTTTTGAATGCAAAATGACAATGTAATAGTGTTGAATGATAGAAAATGTAAATAATAAAAATGTAACCAATTACAAATAGTCTTCATTGTGATCAATCTCAAACTATTTTCTTCTTCTATTCTTATTGTCAGCAGTGTTAGTTTTGCCATCTTTTCATATCGATTATATGAAAATGGAAATTGAAATTGTAAACCATTCAAATCTTCAACTTGAGTTATTGTAGTAAACATCATACATTGTCTCTCTTGTTCTCCAATATTAATAGGTTGAATAACTGTAATACAAAAATCAATACACAATGTCAACAATTTTTTTGTGCTTACATTGAAATCAATGCACATTGTTAATCCAATCACTTTAAAATTAATGTACCATCATACATCCAATTACATCAAATGAGAAATCAACATCTACACTAAAGTCAATGCATCTAATGCAAGCAATCAAATAGTATTAGAAAAAAACATCTACATTGTAATAAGTGCATCTAATGCAAACAATCAAATAGGATTAAAAATCAACATCTACACTAAAATAAATGCATCTAATGCAAGTAATCACATATAATTAAAAAACAACATCTACACGAAAATCAATGCATCTAGTGCAAGCAATTAAATAGAATTAAAAATCATCTACACTGAAATCAATGCATCTAGTGCAAGCAACCAAATAGGATTAGAATTCAACATCTACACTGAAATCAATGAATGTAATTCAAGCAATCAAATAGAAATATAAATCAACTTCTATACTGAAATCAATGCATCTAGTGCAAGTAGTCAAATAGGATTAGAAATCACACTCTACATAGAAATCAATGCATCTAGTGTAAAAAATATTCTTCCCTCTCTCCCCCCTCCCACTATATCTATACTTCCCTCCATCTCTCCTTTGTCTCTCTATCTCACCCCTCCAAAACACACACACTCTCTTTCTCCATATATTTCTCTCTTTCTCTCCCTCCCTCCCTCTCTCTATCTGTCCCTTCTTCCCTCTCTTCACCTTTCATCTATATCTCTATCTCCCTCTACCTCTCATTTGTCTCATATCACCCCCAAAACATACACACTCTTTCTACATATCTATCTCTCCCTCCCTCTTCCTCTCTGTCTCTTCCCCTTCTCTCCCTCTCCCCCCTTCAATCTCTCTTCCCTCCTGCTCCCCTCTCTCCCTTTCTCTCAATCTCCCTTATCAGTCCCTGTCTCTCTCTTTCAACCTTTCTCTGTGTCTTTCTTCTTTCCTCCCTCTCTCTCCCCCCTTCAACTCAATCTCTCTCCCCCTCCCTCTTTCCTTCTCTGTCTCAACCTTTCTTTATGTCTTTCTCCTTTCCTCCCCCTTTCTCTCCCATCCAACTCGATCTCTCCCTCTTCCTAGCTCCCTCTTCTCTCTCAAGTCCTCTCTCTCTTCCCTCCTCTCTCATTTTCTCACCCACTTCCCTTTGCCTCTCTCTCTCTCT
This sequence comes from Pinus taeda, assembly GCA_000404065.3. Classification (NCBI taxonomy): domain Eukaryota; kingdom Viridiplantae; phylum Streptophyta; class Pinopsida; order Pinales; family Pinaceae; genus Pinus; species Pinus taeda. The sequence continues at coordinate 8,829 of APFE031668186.1, forward strand.
CTCTCTCTCTCTCTCTCCAACTCTGTTACTATCTCCCTCCCTCTCTCCATCTCTCCTTTTTCTATCTATCTCACCCCCAAAACATACACAGAAACTCTCTCCAATTTTCTCCCTCTATGTCTTTCTTCTTCCCTCTTTATCTCCCCTTCCAACTCCCTCTCCCTGCCTCTCCCTCCCTCTCGAGTCCTCTCTAATTTCCTTCTTCTCTCTCCCCCCATCTCTCTCTCTCTCTCTCTCTCTCTCTCACACCATGTCACTATCTCCCTCCCTCTCTCCTTCTCTCTCCCACCCTTATTGAAAAATGTAACTAGGTTCGGTCTTCATAAAATGTATTTGTCAAAACAATTTTTATTATTGCTATAATGATTTATTAAAGCATGGGTTTCATGCTTGGGTCATCATTTTATTAGTCAAAGTCCCCATTGTGGACTCCTAGGATTTATAAAGAGTCATTAGAGTCATTGTATATTTTATGAGACCCTTCTTTGGCTTTTGAACGATGTAAAAGAATTATTTTTGAGTCAAAGATGAATTATGTAACCTCCACACCAAGTCATCCTCAAGAAGATCAAGTCAGCCTCAAGGAAGGAAATTCAACCTCATTGAAAGGCTATATATACAAGGCAATCCGAATCCATTTGGAGTATCTCACTCTCTCACACATAGTTCGATATCTGAAGCTAAAAGCTAGGAAAAGTGTGAAGGTGAAAAAGGAGGCTAAAAGGAGTGTAAGTTTGGTCAAGAAGGAAGGGAAGGACAAAATTGAAGTTTTGGTATCTCTCTCTCTCTCTCTCTCTCCAATGTGGGCTAACTTGGGAGATCGAAGTCTCCTTGTCAAAATCAAAGTTGTTGCTCCTACCTATTAATGTTGAAAGTTGCCAAGTCGAAGTTGCTAGGATCGAAGTGTTGTTGCTACTAGGTCGAAGGTTGGATCGAAGAAGGAAAGGTTGGCTTGGTGTGGAGAAGGTCTATGCATAGGTTGAAGAGTCTCACGGAAACTATTGAAGGAAGATATTTTTAACTGGGTTTTCCCCTAGAGAAGGGTTTTTCCCTGGTGGAGTGCCTACATCTTGTGTCTTGTGTTTTTTTTATCTTCATGCACACATAATTTGATAACAGTTTGATGAAAGATAATAGAACAAATAAGTAAAAGAAGCCATCATAATTCACAAGTAATTATCAAGAAAGAGAAATCTAACCCTAACTCTACTAGCATTGACTTCTCAACATGGTATGCGAGCTAAGGTGGAAGAAGTTTGAGGATCACTTCATTGGCTTGAAGGAAATTATTACTCCCTTTATGATAAGAATGGGATTCAATTCTACAGGAAGATGGATCAAGAATATGGTCTGCTAGTTATTCAACAAGGTCAAAAGCCAAGGGTTCTTAACTGCACTTACAGGATCACTCAATGATGATAATGCATGGATCATTGACAATGGAGCATCAAGTCATTTGACAAGGGAAAGTAAACAACTACAAACTCTATCAAAGGAACCATCTTCCCATGTAGTGGAATTGGGAGACAACAAAAGATATGTTGTTAAAGGCTTGGGATCAACACCTTTGAAGTTGGAGAATGGAGAAAAACTACATCTCAACAACATACTATATGTTCCAAGTTTGAAAAAGGATTTGCTTTCAATTTCTTTCTTTGAAGATAAAGGGGATAGAGTTGCTTTTGTTGATGAAAAGGTCTTGGTTTGGGGAAAATAATCAAGTATTGATAAAGCTAGGGTTATTCGAGTTCATGAAAGAATCTTGTATAGAACCATTACACCACCTCCTCAAGCCCTAGTTCATATGGAAATCACTCCTATTGAGCTATGGCATAGAAAATACGATCATCTTCACTACAAGGTCATTCCAACTCCTAAACATCTAGATCATGGCATCCCCGATAACAAAGAAGATCGTGAAGGAGTTTGCAAGGGATGCTCTTTGGGAAAACATACAAGAAAACCATTTTCAAATAGTGAAACAAGGTCTAAAGAAATATTAGACTTCATGCATTCTGATGTGTGTGGGCCCATGTCTGAAAAATCTCTTGGAGGTCATATTTACTATGTAACATTTATTGATGATCACTCCAGAAAGACATGACTCTACCTTCTCAAGAAAAAGGATGAAGTATTTGAAAAATTCAAAGAGTTTAGATGTGAAGTGGAAACCCTAACCGAAAGAAAAATAAATAATTTGAGATCTGACAATGGTGGGGAATACACTTCTAAATAATTGATTGCATATTGTAAAGAAGCAAGAATTAAGAGGGAGCTTATTGTTCCCTATTAACCCGAACAAAATGGAGTGACCGAAAGAAAGAATAGGACAATTGAAGAAGGTGTACCAACAATGCTCCTTGATCAAGACTTACCAAAATTTCTATGGGGAGAAGCAGCAATGACAAACGTATATATTCAAAATAGAAGTCCTCATAGAATTCTTGAAAATATGACACCCAAGGAAGCATTCACAGGGAAGAAGCCAAGTGTAGACCATCTCTAAATATTTGGGAGTCCTACCTATATCCACATCCAAAAGGAAAAATGAAAGAAGCTAGATTTTAAAAGCATCAAAGGGATTTGTGTTGGTTATAGTCTCCTCAAAGGCATATAGAATCCACATCAAGGAAGGGAGACACATTGAATTAAGCAGGGATGTTATTTATGATGAAAATCAAGCCTACAAAAGATCGAAGAATATTGCAATTGATTCTGATGATGAAGATCAACCTATATTTGAAGAAGAAGAAGTACAACCCGACAACCCTTCTACAATTCAAGAAGAAGAAGGACCAAATGAGCCTATTCAACCTGTGGTCATATTGAATGTAAGGAAGAGGCAAAATGGGTTAAAAGTTACTCTTGGATATGTTGAAGGGCATGGAGTTGCGAAAGAAACATTTAGAGAAAGCAAAAGGCCGAACAGATATACTGGATATGCTGCATATATGACAAGAATAATTGAAGCGGAATTGTCTACATTTGAAGAAGCTTCTCATCAAGAAATATGGAAGAAGGCTATGAAGGAAGAATATCAATCCATCATGAAGAATGGGATTTGGTAAATCATTCCTAGACCTAGTGAAAAATCGGTTGTCATCTCAAAATGCATCAAGATCAAACACAATGTTGATGGAAGTATAGATAAATACAAGGCCAAATTTGTTGCAAGGGGTTTCTCTCAAAAGGAAGGCATATATTATGAAGAAAATTGTGCACCCATTGCAAGGTATAATACCATTATATCTTTGGTTTCGTTGGCTGCTACAATGGGATGGAATATTCATCAAATGGATGTGAAGACAAATTTCTGAATGGGATCATCAATGAGTAAGTATACATTGAGAAACCTGAAGCCTTTGAGGTAAATGGAAAATATACTCATGTTTGTAGACCCAAGAAGGCCCTATATGGTTTGAAGCAAGCTCCTAGTGCATGGTATGCAAGAATGGATGCATACCTTCTAAGAATTGGGTTCGTGAATAGTTCTGCTAATCCAAATCTCTACATCAAGGTTGTGAATAATGAACTAGTCATTATTCTATTATATGTGGATGATCTATTCATTAAAGATGTGGAGAGAAGAATACAAGAATGAAAGAAGATGATGGCACCTGAATTTGAGATGAATGACCTAGAAGTGATGCATTATAACCTAGGTCTGGAAGTATGGAAAAATCTTGGGGATATATATTTGGGGTAAGGAAGTATACCATTAAGTTGTTGTAGAAATTTGGGATGATGGGTTCCAAGCCCATGACCACTCCTATGATCACCAATCTCAAGAAGTTTAGGAGCTCCGACTCAAGTCTCGTGGGTCCTACCTCCTATCGTCAATTGGTGGGTTCTATGATGTATATAATAAATACTAGGCCGGATATATGCTTTGCTGTGAACATCCTCAGTCAATTTCAGTTGGAGTTTCGTCATGATCACTAGATAGCTTCCAAGCATATATTAATATATATTCATGGCATGATACATCACTACCTAACGTATAATAGCAAGGAAGTCAAGTTGATTGGCTTCATAGATTCTGATTGGGGTGAAAATGAGACCAATGGAAGAAGCACTACTGGTGGATGCTTTAGTTTGGGATCTGTCATGATCTTATGGATGAGTAGAAAGAAAGATCGCATTACTTTGAGTAGTGTTGAAGCATAGTATGTGGTTCAGTGTGAAGTAGGAAAGGAGGTTGTATGGTTGAGGAAGCTTCTGACAGATTTTTTCGAGAAGCCTATGGATCCTACTGTGATTAATTGTGATAATCAAAGTTGTAGCAAGATGTCTAGAGGTCCCGTGTTTCATACTAGGACGAAACATATCAACAATAAGTTCCACTATATTAGGAACTTGGCGCGAGATGGGATCGTGAAGATACAATATGTCCCAGCAAACAATCAGGTAGCTAATATACTAACAAAGTATCTTCCTAATAAGAAGTTTTAATACCTTAGAATAATGCTTGGTTTAGTTGATATTTTTGTTATTGTTGATGATGATAAAATTTTGGAAGAGATTTGTTGCACCCTTGTGTGTGAGACACATTTCCTGGGAGGACATCTAATCGCACTATGTTTTGATGTCTAGTTCCCAAAGTAGGGAGGGTGGCATTGGTCATGGAGCTCTGACCTCAGATACAAACCTAGATCCTTGGGTTGATGGTTAGCAAGTAATCTTTATGGTACCTAAAGAGGTTGAAAGCTTTATTCCATCTTAGTCCCACTTGGATAGATTTCCCTGGTCAGGAATCTAGTCCATGGCATTGTGGTGCCTAAACTGTTGAGAGACACTGGATAGATTTCCCTAGTCAAGAACCTAGTCCATGGCATTACGGTGCCTAAACTTTTCATAGTTTATATAGTTTGAGATCTTCCTTATGAATACCTCCCTAGTTAGGAGGGACTCTTCAAAAATGTAACTAGGATTGGTCTTCATAAAATGTATTTGTTCGATGAATTTTTAGTATTGTTACAATGACTTATTAAAGCATGGGTTTCATGCTTGGGTCATCATTATATTAGTCAAAGTCCCCATTGTGGACTCCCAAGATTATAAAGAGTCATTAGAGTCATTGTATATTTTATGAGACCCTTGTTGGGCTTTCCAACGATGTAAAAATAATTATTTTTTAGTCAAAGATGAATTATGTAACCTCCACACTAAGTCAGCCCCAAGAAGATCAAGTCAGCCTTAAGGAAGGCAATTCAACCTCATTGGAAGGCTATATATACAAGGCATATCGAATTCATTTGGAGCATCTCACTCTCTCTCACATAGTTCGGTATCTAAAGTTGGAAGTTGGGAAAAGTGTGAAGGTGAAGAAGGAGGCTAAAAGGAGTGAAGGCTTGGTCAAGGGAGGGAAGGACAAAATCGAAGTTTTGGTATCTCTCTCTCTCTCTCTCTCTCTCGTGTGGGCCAAATTAGGAGATCAAAGTCTCCTTGTAAAAGTAGAAGTTGTTGTTGCTACCTGTTGATGTCGGAAGCTTCCAAGTCAAAGTTTCTAAGGTCAAAGTGTTGCTTCTACTAGGTTGAAGATTGGATCGAAGAAGGAAAGGATGGCTTGGTGTCGAGGAGGTCTGTGTTTAGGTTGAAGAGTCTCAAGGAGAACTATTGAAGGAAGAGATTTTTTACTGGGTTTTCCCCTAGATAGGGGTTTTCCTTGGTAGAGTATCGACATCTTGTGTTTTGTGATATTCATGTACACATAATTTGGTAATTGCTTGATAAAAGATAATAGAACAAATCAGTAAAAAAACCAACATAATTCACAAGTAATTATCAAGAAAGAGAAATCTAACCCTAACTCTACTAGCATTGATTTCTCAACAACTCTCCCTCCGCCCTCCATCTTTGTGTCCCCCTCTCTCTCTTTTAACCTTCTCTCCCTCTCTCATCCTCTCCTTCTCCCCTTTCCTTCAATTTATCTCCTTCAATGCAAGCAACCAAATATGATTAGAAATCACCATCTACATTGAAATCAATTAATCTAGTGCAAAAAATCTTCTTCCTTGTCTCCCCCTCCATTTATATATATATCTCCCTCCATCTCTCTTTTTGTGTATCTCTATCTCACCCCCCAAACACACACACACACACACTCTCTAGATCTATTTATCCCTCCCTCCCTCTCACTATCTCTTTTTGTTTTTCAATCTCTTCACCTTCCATCTGTATCTCTAACTCCCTCTATCTCTCCTTTACTTTCTCTTGTCACTCCCTCTCTCTCTTTCTCTCTCCACTTTTCTCTCTCTGTCTTTCTTCTTCCCTCCCTCTGTCCCCTTCACCCTCCATCTCGCTATCCCTCTCTCTCCCTTTCTCTCACTCCCTTTATCTCCCACCTCTATCACTGTGCCTTTATTCTTCCCTCCCATATATATCTAGAGTTAATATATTATAATGATATATTCATATATATGTAATATAACAATATAATATTATATTAAATTTAATATTGTATTAATCCAAAGTTATTAAAATTTAATAATATCAATATTATAATATTAATATTAATATTAGATTAATGTTTTTTAGATGGCATGATAATAAAATCATTAATAAAAGTATATTCAAATTAATATTTTCAAATATATTACAACTTTGAGGTGGAAATATTTTTTGTCTTTAAATATTTTAATATATCTATAGGATATGGTTTTCCTTTTAAAAATTCATTTTACAAATATTTAATTAAAAAAAATATTAAAAGATTTTGGAGCATGATTTTCAATTCTTTGTTTCCATTGATTCAAGATATGGTATTCCCTTTAGTAAAGAGTAAAATTATTTAAAATTTTACTTAATTTGGACTTTTGATGTGGTAATTTTTTTTTGTTGAATGTTGATCAATCTTGCTTCTAGTTGCTTGCGCCCAACAGATTTGTCTCATGCTGGTAGATGTAGGGATTCACATGTACAAATGATTGTATATAATGTAATATGTTGCTTCTTCAGGGGAATGCCCTTCCCCTGAAAAAAAAATAAAAATAAAATAAAATAATTTGTTGAATGTAAATTTATGATCCATAAAATTCAATGTATATGATAAAGAATAATTAAATCTAAGAAATAATTTATTATAGTTTTTATCTATATGATTTATAAACCCATGAAATAATTATATTGTGATTTTTTATCTATATAATTATATTTTATTAAATATTATTAAAATTAAAAAATATTAAAAATAACTATTATTAATAATTATATTATTAAAATAAGATGTGTTTCACTTAGTTGAAAAAAAAAATCAATAAATCACTAACTCAAACGAAGAGAACCAACATAAAACCTTAAATTCTTCATATTGAAGAGAAAAAACTCGGAAATTGTTCAGACCCATATAAGTTCAACTCAAACCACACGGTATGAACGGTACAAAATTCAAGCTCAAAATGAACCTTGTGTTACTATGGTTTGTTTTGATTGATCTTTGCATTAGCGCCCAAATAAAAATCCAATATGTTCACTTCGGGCCTTTCATATCCATCTGTTCCCAACCCAAATCCAAAATTTTGGATAGAAATGAGCAATTGGAAATTATAATAATAATAATATAATGGTTATATGAACGGTTTTTTATTTATATTTATTTAAGTTAAAATTAGTTATTAAAAAAAAAAATTATTTTGCTAGACATTAGTTAAAATTTTAGTTAAATAGACAAATTTACACATTTCTTTTATATTGAGTTATAGAATGAGCCTCTCTATAATATTATCCTGGTTTGCAATATATTGAATCTCATCGGCACTATTTATATGCCTTGTATTTTGATTTTCAGTAAGTAATATACAAATTGTTTTGAATGAATATGTACACCATATTTATTTATCAAATTTATTATTTGATATCAAAACCTACCTGGGCCTAACTCACTCAAGGGAGGGCCAGGGAGATGTAGAGCCTGATAATTAATCATCCTATGTAAATAAGTAGATTAGCCAGATTTCCGTGTGTGCTGTTTGTCCACCATGATTCAATCTTTGTTGCATCTCCCAGGTGCGAGTGGACGTGCAACGAGTTGAGGAACGAAGTATAGAGTTGATCCTGGGTGAATTATCTAGAGGTGTGACTGAGTGTTGAGGAACGAAGTATAGAGTTGATCCTGGGTGAATTATCTAGAGGTGTGACTGAGTGTTGTGTAGAAACATTCTTGAACCTGATTTGCGTCCTTTCTCGAGGCCCACTGGGTAGATTTGATTGCAGCAACACAAAAATTCGGTAGAGGCCCTCTAGGTCTGATCTAGCCTCAGATCTATGCAGTGTAAATATGTGCACCAGTGGAGGCAAAGGAGAGAGATCCAATCATATCCAAGTGTCTTGTACGTCAATAGTCTCGTAGCTAGATTAGATGTTACATGTAGCAGGTTGTTGTTTGTGTAGTTGATCTTGTCATGACCAAATGAGCAGCAGGTCGGAATGAGCCGCAGGGAATCACAGATATCCGATTTTTTTTTTGAATTGATGTACAATGTGATGTTGTATCTGGACGTCTGCATTTCAACCCTCTTATCACATTAAAAATCTAAAAAACCTAGGAACAGTAAGGAGATCACCACCATTTATAAAGTTTCTTGCCCATTGTTGCTGGCCCACCGTAATGTGTGGGAGAAGACCTGCAGACGTTGTTGTAGTTCAAAGTTGGGATTAGCGATGATAACTCTGGCCATTCCCTATCATGGATTAGCTCCAATTGTTTCCAATGGTAGGGGATATCTTGCAAACACCGAACGGTTATTGATAACTAGATTTATGCATGCAAACAATATGAAGAAACGGATCTAGGTTATGGGAGTGGTAGATATCCCAATTGTTGTGATTTTATTTTCCTATGTGGTACACACTGTGGTATCTATATGCTTTTTGATTTTGAGAATTGTTTGGAGTTTTTACTTTAGATATATTGAGTCCAGTCAACTCAATATGTGAATGCGAGGGTGTTGAAATTGACCATTCTAATAAATGTTTTGTGTAGATAGGAAATTCTAATACAAAGATTGAACTAAGATGACAAGAAATGATGCAACAATATAGCTGGTTGTGATAGCAACAAAGATGATGGACAAGATTGTGTGATTATGAAATTTTCTTATTTTTAGAAAGTTTTTTTGTAAAAGTGTATAACTAATTAATGAATATAGGAATATAATTAAACTAGTGGTTCTCAACGTTTTTCGGTGCAGATAGAACATATCACTAATTTAATTATGTGAATATGTTACATGTTGATGGGCCTTGTTGTGCTTTGGGATTCAAGAGCATCGATTAAAAGTTATTTCTATGAGATCCATTTGTGTGAGTTAGGTCAAGTTGTTTGATTAACTTTTGAACACACTCAGTGTCTAGATCGTTTTCCTAGAGATTGACAGATAGTTGAAAGAGAAATATCCGAAAGATGGTGGTAGGTCCATAGGGTGGTTCATTACTTGACAACTCTTATCGTGGAAGCCCCGACAAGCTAAGATGTCAAAATTGTTGATCTTGCAAGTTCGTCAACAATGGTAGAGGCAGTTATGTTTTAAATGGAGGTCAGGTGACAGTTTGAAAATGTGGTGGTGAAGAAAGAGTGTTGTTTGTGAGATTCAGAGTGGATGTGAGTGCTGATGAAGATCAGTTATGTTGTTGTAATATGTGTTCTCTATATTGTAATTTGTGATTTATGTAATAATATAAGTGTTAAGGGTGGACTTGGAAATAACGCTTACTTTAGTAAACATGTAGGATTGGTTTGTTAGTTAAATTGGGTTGTTGAGATATTCTCTCAACAATATTTTCCTTGTTTCGAATTTGTTGGATCTCATGAGCACTATTTATGTGGCTTGTATTTTGGTTTTGAGTGAGTAATATATGTTTTGAGTGAATATGTGCACAATGTTTGTTCATCAAATTTCTTATTATCATATCAAAGACTATTTGTAGAGAACATCTTAAATCCAAAATTCATTAGATAATGTAATTTGCTTCAAGTTCTTCAAATACCCATTTAAGATTTTATATGCGATCTTTCAAAGACCCCCGTAAGATAGTCAAGGAAGACAAGAGAAAGGGAAACATGAACATTAAGGCTTTGATCTAATAAGATGGACAAAAGTTAGCCAACTAGGAGAAAGACATACTAATGTTCGAGGAATTTCCTCATCAACCAAAAACCCTAAAGTTTTCATCTTGAATCTTCAAATAATAAGTGTGCTTTTGTTGTAATTACCATCATTGTTAGTTTTTGATAGTTTGCTATGGGTTAGGTATTTTTGGTTGATAGGACAAGATTTGTATTTTATGATAAACAAAAGTTTTTGGACTTTGAAAATTCAAACCACATGTAAATTTTTCTCTGATTAATGAAAGATTTTTCTAATTCACACTAAAAAATATATTAGTAGTCATTATTGATAATAATAATATTTAAAATATTTCTTTTGGTTAAGAACTTCTACTAAATCATAAACATTGGATTACAAAAATTAGCTTCTTTCCATCTCACAGTCATCGTTTGCCACAAGGGAAACCCAACCAACGACGATGAGTGCAACTATCATAAGACCCAACATCAAAAATTTCTAAATCGAAATACTATGTTAACTAGCTTACTAGTCAAACATTGTCTGAGATTGAAGACATAATAACAACATGAGACTGAAGACATAATAACAACATGAGACTGAAGACATAATAACATACTAGTTATCTTAGCTATACATCTAGCTATGAAAATAAAATTTTATAACCAACAATTTCAACCAACAATTTTGAAATATCATCATTTATCAGAAGACATCACTGGGGTCGAGTCTTGTGCATTGTTACATGTTGCAGGTTTAAGACGACACTAGAGATGTCCTTCAATATGTATTAGGCGAACATCAAGGTTAGCCAAGCAAGAGCTTTGGTGGCATTGGACTCTTTGAATTTCATTGAGGCATGTGATGATCTCATTGTGATCCTCATATTTCTCTTTTAACACGCAACCCATGAGTGTCTTCATTTTCTAATGGAGGGTAATAGAAGTGAAATATTGACTCTACCTTCACCTGGTATGGCTAGGGTCAGGTACCCAACTAGCCACTTCAGTTTGGATTTTTGAGTCAGAGTATGTCTCACAATCATTGGTGTTTAGTGCTTCTAATTGACAAATCTCAACCTCTATATTAGCGGGAGTGGAGGTGTGGAAGATGGCAAAAGTTGATTGGGCTTGTGTCTAAGTGCAAGGCCTGCTCGAAGGTCCTAAGCCTTTAGACCCCCTCCGATATCTCATCCTTTGGTGTGGCATGGCACTAGAGAAAAGGACAACTATAGAAGACAATGACCCCCAAAGGAGTTGAAAACAATAACAATGACCATATACAACGAAGGGAGAGTCGTGAATTCGTTTAGAGACTAGGCTCGAATAAATGACATGGGCGGGTAAGACAACATGCAATGAGATGGCAGAGCTAGGGGAAGGCCTCAAGGATGGATGAAGGACCTAAAGATCCACAATAGTCTCAAAGAGTTTGTTATCACCAAGGCATGCTATAGTCCAAACACCAAATACCACCATGCAACGAGAGACAAACTTAGATATTGTAAAATGGTGGACATGGGAATTGTTACCTGATCTTTGACAACCCACCTAGGCTTGGTTATTCTTCAAACTCTTTGCTTTCTCCATAATCGCTTGAATGCCCCATCACAATCCTTTCCTTGCACCGAGAGTCGCTTCCTATAGTGTTGCAACTATGGACAACATTCATTCCTAACGGACCAAGATCTTTAACAACCGATACACCTCAAAAGGCAACATTATAATAGAATTGTCCCACCTACCGTAGGGAGACTCTGCCCAACAAGTGTAAAGTCCATCATCGTAATGTTGTATACTAAAGGGTTGATGTGTGTGGTTGCATGGAATCAAATGGTCATGCCACCCCCTCTTAAATATGAGGAGAGGTAGTAGGGTGTTGAGCCTCCCCCTGTACCACTAGCTCTTTATCCAACACCCCATCAGGGAATTAAAAAAAGTCTTTTAATTTGTAAACACAAATCTTACATTATTATAATAATTTATGAAATAATTTTATCTTATAATCCATATATATATATATATATATAATATATATATAAGTATATATATAATATATATTATATATATATATATAGAGGTTTATAAATAATATAATATGAATAAATAAATAATACTCATAAAATTAATGAATTATTCCCACATTATGAAACCCTCTTTTTAATATTTTTATTGATATTTTATTTACTTAATTTTAAATTATTTTATTATTTATTTATTTATTATTAATTTAATTTTTTAAATCCTGTTTTTTTCCAAGTCAGGTAAAACGAATAATTAGAATAATATAATAAATATAAATAATTAAATAAATAAAATAATTACTATAAATTATTAATTATTTAAACAATTTAAATATTTCCTTAACCTTAATCAAAATATAACATTTATAGCCTTTAAGTGTATATATATAAATATATATATATATATATATAGCCGTCAGTTAGTTTATAATAATAATATATATAAATAAACTAAATAAAACAATAAATTTTCTTTCCCTAGTCAAATATAGACGTTTTCTTCTAGGCGTTAGGATGGCCTATCTTCTTATTTAACCTTTTTTTGGGATTTGTCTCTTCATCTTGTCCTAAAGATTAACCACATCTTCTTATTTAACCTTTGGGATTTGTCTCTTCATCTTGTCCTAAAGATGAACCACATCGACCGATTCAAAACACGTAGACCAAATATTTTCAATATGATTTTTCCCGAAAATCTTCTTGTTAAAAAAAAATTATAATTATCGCTTAATAAAAAATTGTAATTAAATTTACTAAAATATTTACATTTGTAATTTTTTTTAATTAAGAAAAATAACCACACAATTTTAAATTTCAGCCCTAATATTTAAATTCTTGTAAACATTTATCTGGACCATTTAACTTATTTTATCAATCAAATATAACTCAAACAATGGAAAGAATCATTGTAATCCTCTTTATCTACATTTAATTTCTACATAAATGTATCTCAAATGGTTAGAAGAATCATTGTGATCCTCCCTATCTTCACTTAATTTCCACATATAACTGGTTCAACTTATAACAGATATAAACAAAACTAAAACTTTGAACCTTGTTATGTTAAGCATATGCGCTGGATACACAATTTCTATCCGATTTACCGTATCAAATAAAAGAAGTATCATAGCAATAAAAGGCGAGAAGCGTATGAAGTACTTCGAAACTTACAGAGTGTTTTAATTATCCTAATTCAATTCATTCAATCAGTGCGTTACCAACACCAACCGGAATTCAACTAATTAAGAATTTATTAATTCTTCGCACGAGCCACAACTAATTAAAGATTTATTACTTCTTCGCAGGCTTTTCCAAATTTAAAAACACACATCACAAGCCTGGTGCATAGCAGGTACCAAATGCAATGCAGCCTGCAGCGGAAGAGCTGGCAAGCATATAAAATTTGAACAGCAAATCATGCGGATTCCCCCGCAGTAAATGCCGAGACTGAAAGCTGAGAGAACCAAGCAAAACTAATATTATAAATTGATTGCCCCTGAGCGTACCGTTGCAGTGAACACGAATAATGGGCTCGGGCTCTTAATTTAAAATATTCAGCAACGAATTTCATGCCTCGGTTGCAACGTGACCAGCAACCCGTTTTTCATGCACAGCGTGCGAGCCAACTTCGGTTCAACCACTTGGCCGGGAACCAATTTGAGCCGGAATCCCCAAATAACAGTTGCAGCAATCCATTTCATCTGAAGGTAAGCAAAATCCTTACCCACGCACAGCCTGGGGCCGCCATTGAAGACCGGATACTTGAAAGCAGATTCACTCAGAAAAAACCCTCGTCGTCGATACATCTCTCGGGACTGAACTCCAGGCAATCCTTCCCCCATATGCTCTCCATTCTGCCCATTGAATATACGGAATACAGGACCTTCATGCCCTTTTTCAGATATGTTCCGTCGGGAAACCAGTCGTCGTTTCCACTTCTTTGTGGTCGACCGGCACGGAGGGGTAAAGTCTCAGAGATTCCGACAACGCGGGTTGAAGATAATGCAACTGCTTCAGTTCGGAGAGACTGAAATTAGCTGAATTGTCGCCTCTGTTGTTCAAGATCGACCGGATCTCGGCAAGAATTAGATTCTGGACGGCCGGGTGGCGCAGGCCGAGCCGGAAGAACCAAGACAGGGCCACCGAGGACGTGCCGCGACCGGCGAGAATGAAATTGACCGACACGTCACACAGCATTTTGTTCACTTCCATGAAAGCCGACAACGGGTCGGCGGCTGTGTTCAACGGAGAGGTCCGCCTCTTCCAAGCCAGGATGGCCTTCTCGGCAATCCAGTTGACCGCCGAAAGCGACACCCGGAGCTCCCGCTCGGCCACGAGGTCGAGCAACTTCTTGAGCCTCCACATGCACGTCGGGGTCAGGAACCTGAATATCGTGGCCACCGTGGCGTCCTCGAAGGCCTGGGGAACCCGACTTTCTCCAGCCCGCCCACGCTGAGGCACCCAGGTACCGTCCCCAGGACCACCAGGCAGACGTTGTCGAACGTGAATCGCAAAAACATGTCCTGCAAATCGCAGGGCTCGCGGAGCACCGGCACTAGCCGCTCCCTCACAAGATCCTCCACCGCCCTGGCCATGAAGGCCTTAAAATCCGAAGAATTGAACTGCACGTTGGCCGTGCGGCGCTGCTGCCTCTACGTCTCTCCACGTCTCAGCATGAACATTGAAGATCCCCTGGCCGAGTTGTGAGCGAGGTTCTGGAAATTGATAACTTTGGGAAATTGCAGAAGCTGAGCCAACTAGTTCAGTAATGGAAGAGGATGAGACTCAAGACTTCCCAAGAGACATGAATTTGGATGATCGACTCTGGCTGATTGCTATGGTAGAGGGCTGTCTCTGCAATCAATGTCAACCCATCGTATTAAAGATTATTTATAGGGAATATTTTAGATCCAAAAACCAAACAGATAATGCAATTTCAAATACCCCATTTAGAATTTTATAGGAGATTTTCAGACCCCAAAGATGGTTAGGAAAGACAAGAGAAAGAGACACATGAACATTAAGGCTATGGAGGAATTTCCTCCTCAACCAAAAATCTTGAGGTTTTCTTCTTGAATCTTCAAAGAATAAGTATGTTCTTCTTATAATTACCATTAGTAGGTTAGTAGATTTACTTGTGGATAAGCAAGATTTGTATTTTATGATAAACAAAATTTGTGGACTTTGAAAAATCAAACTACACTTATATTTTTTTATATTTTTTTTTCTGATTAATGAAAGATTTTTCTAATTCATACCAAAAAAAATTATTAGTCATTATTGATAATAATAATATTTAAAATAATTTTTTGGTTAAGAACTTTTATTAAATTGTAAACATTGAATTACAAAAATTAGCTTCTTTCCATCTCATAGTTGTGGTTTGCCGCAAGGGAAACCCAACTGACGAAGGTGAGTGCAACAGTCATAAGACTCAATATCAAAACTTTTGAAATTGAAATACTATGTTAACTAGCTTCGTAGATAGTATGTTAACTAGCTTCATGGTCAAATATTCACTGAAGACATAATAACAACATGAGATTGAAGACATAATAACATACTAACTATGACTTATCTTGACTACATGTCTAGTTATGAAAATAAAATTCTATAGCCAATAATTTTAAAATATCATCATTTATCATAAGACATCACTGGGACCGAGACCTGTGCACTGGTACATGTTGGAGGTTTAAGACGACTCTCGAGATGTCCTTCAATATGCATTAGGTAGACATCAAGGCTAGCCAAGCAAGAGCTTTGGTGACATTGGCCTCTCTGAATTTCATTGAGGCATGCAATGATCTCATTGTGATTCTCATATTTCTCTTTTAACACACAACCCATGAGTGTCTTCATTTTTTAGTGGAGGGTAATAGAATTGAAATATTGACTCTGCCTTCCCTTGATATGGTCAGGGTCAGGTACCCAACTAGCCACTTTAGTTTAGATTGGTATGGCTAGGGTCAGGTACCCAGCTAGCCACTTCAGTTTGGATTTTTGAGTTAGCGTAGGTTTGGCAATCATTGGTGGTTAGTGCTTCTAACTAACTAATCTCATCTTGGATTTTAGGGGGATTAGAGGTGCGAAAGATGGCAAAAATTGATTGGGCTTGTGTTTAAGCTCAAGGCTTGCTCAAAGGTCCTCAACCTTTAGATCCCCTCTGGCATCTCATCCTCTAGTGCAGCATGGCACTAGAGAAAAGGCCAAATACATAAGATAATAATGTGATATCCCCAATTTTGATTTTTTTATTTATGAGGATTAACTAAGTTTATTGGGGAAGTGCTAAGCATAGAAAAATTTTGTAATCTAAGCATTGGAGACATTTTTGGTACATGAGGCCTAGGAGAAATCGAAAACTTCAATATTAGTGGAATATGGGGCCCACCCCTCATGGAATACACACCCCTTGGAGGAAAAATCGATTTTGTGGAAAGGAAGTCGAAATATTTGGATGAGGGACCCACAAGGAAAGGTGAGGCAACAATTATAAATAGAAGGTTGAAGACAACATTGGGGACCTATTGACAATTTGACATTTACACATTGTTGCTCTAGTTGTTCAGCTAAGTCACAAGTGTTATTTAGCACTAGAGGTTTCCAAGGGGAATTTTCACCCTCTTCTTCGGTGGACCGCGAGTGCCACCCTAGGGAGGTACTGTCACGACTTTGTGGAGACTTGGGGGACCAGTCTTAGGTGGTATGACTTGCCTTAGCTTCAGCCTAGATGCAGAAGAAGAACCACATAATTCATGGGTGAACTGTTGTACTGAAATTAGAGGTTATACCATTACTGGGCAATTCCTTGTCCAAATCGCAAATGAAGGAAGATAATTTATGGGAGTTGAGAGTGCCCTTCTCAACAAGATAAATTTATTTGGTTGGGCCTGTGTAGACTTGTCCCAGGACTACACAGTCATTGGTGGAGCTGATTATAGGGAGGCTTGAGAGAAGGATTTAGGATCTGAGTTGTTGGGATTTCATTTGGAGGGCCATTGGAGGAGGATTGTTGTAGTTTGTAGAGCAGAGATTGATAGGAGCAGCCACAGTAACAAAATTCAAATTTGGTAGAGGGCCAAGTTGTGAAGGGTCAGATTTTGAAGTTTGGAACCAAGGTAAACCCTTTTTGGGTTTTTGACAATAATCTTATATCTAAAATTGCAGAATTTTCTGGGCAGATTAGAGGGGTAAAAAAGGGGTCCCAACTCAACCAGCAACAAGAAGAGCTAGGGGAAATTTGGGTTGAAATTTGGGCTGAAATTCTGAAATTTGGGCTGAAATTCTTGGTTTCTTGAGTAGAGCCCAAATCCAGAGTTTCAGATTTTTCTGAGGAGGGGAACAACCCCAAATCATCATCTGTTATCTAGCAGCAGCAGTAGCACAATAGCAGCATCCATGCAGAGAGGCCATTCTTGTCATTCTGAGAATATTTCTTCACTTGCATTGTGCAAGTCAAGGTGCCATCTGTTTGATCACTTCGTGTACTCATTTATTGCTCAGTATAATAAAATGGCTTAGCGTTTTCTCACTGCATATCTTGTGTATCAGCTTATATTTCCGGTTTACATTATTATATGCTATTCCACTGTTATTTTATTACTTCTGGGTTATTATATCATTTGCACATATTTGGTTGGAGTTTTTGCTGGGGTTTGAGGAATATTTCGGGTTAGGGATATTACAATGGTATCAGAGCCTAGATCTGGCTTAGCCTATGGAGCTAGCAATCTATGACACCAGGGGAAAAACCCTACATTTATTACAGAGGTAGGAGGTACAGAGACACTGGACGTAGGTTGGAGAATACCTACGGGGAGGAAGACTATGTTCCTGTGCTAGACGCAGAACAAGAGGAGCTTGTGGTTGACACAAAACAGAGAGAGCCAATAGTGGACGTAGAACAGATGGCTGACGAGGATGGGAAGAGATTTGCGGATATGCTCCTCAAATCAATGCAGGATCTGTCGAGACAGATTGAGGTGATGGGGTAGAGATTCACGGCAGTAGAGGCCAGACGGCGTGAGAGCCCACGAGTTTTTCAGATTGGTGAGGGATCAGGTGCATCCCATCATTTGCCAAAGCAGCGTGACACTGCGCAGCAGGTAGCCTCGCATGCCCCTACACGCTCTACCATGCCCACGTTCTTAGGAGCAGACACGGGGGTCGAAACCCAGTAGGAGGCAGAGCCTGGTCATATGGGCAATTATTTTGCATAGTACCAGGCATATGGGCAGCAGTTCAGGGATGCCCTTTCATTCAGAGACTTTGTTCAGCTCTAACGGGATAGTAGGCCCTGCGGTCATCACAGAGGAAACCGGCATTACCATGATGGTGACACCCGCCGTACAACAAGTAGATTCCACTTGCCTATGTTTGATGGTTCATCAAATAGTTCGGCAAGGTCTTGGGTGGAGAAGCTGGACATTTATTTCCAGCTTAACCAGATGTCGGAGGCAGAGGCCATCAAGTTGGCAACATTACATTTGGATGGCGAGGCCTAGGATTGGTGGTTTCACGGGATGGTTACACTCGAACACTCTACAGTGACAACACATGCAGAGTTTACGAGGAGATTGATGGAGCAATTTGATCAGAGGGATCCAGAGCAACATTTTGTTGAGCTGACGAGACTCAAGCAGACAGGGAGCCTAGAGACCTACATTGCAAATTTCTTGAGGGTCTCCGTTATGGTGCCAAACCTATCCATGGCATGGAGGGTCTATATGTATGTTGATGGGTTAGCAGAGCCACTTCGGGGTCTAGTCCAATTCGCTACACCAACCACGCTCCATGACGCTATCAGCAGGACCCGGGACTTACAAGATGTATTACCCAGGACCCAGACACCTTACCGCTAAAGACAACCTTTTCAGTCTAAGGGGAAGAACGTAAGGATTCCACCTCCGGAGGGGAATCCAGGACGAGTACAGATTGAGGATGATGTCAAGAGGGGGCTGAAGAAGAAGCAGTTGTGCTTCACATGCCAGGAGTCGTGGGCACCATGACATAGATGCGCTGCTGGTAAAGCACATTTTATTGAGCTTTTCTCCGAGAACAGTTGAGAAGAGGATGACGAGGAGGATGTGGAGGCAGGAGATAGCTATGCCATACAGGGACCTTTGCCACCTCCACCAGCAGCAACAGGTTGTGCATCTTTTGCACCCACCGGAGTGGCCCTTGTAGCATTGCGAGGAGTTCCCAAATATTTGACACTATGCGTACAAGGGACAGTACGTGGCCAGCGCATATTGGTTTTGGTTGACAGTGGGGCAACCCACAACTTCATCAATGCACAGATGGTTGAGTGAAGAGGTATTCAAACATAGAGCTTTGATGTGTTTTCAGTATTGGTCCCAGGAGATTAGACCATGACGTGTGCTCGTTATGTTCCAGAGCTTTCAGTGACAATGGGCAACTACACATTGACTGACCACTTTTTCGTGGTCGATATTCTGGACACCAACATGATACTGGGTGTCCAGTGGCTTATTACTCTAGGGAAGGTCACAAAGGATTGGAAGACCCTAGAGATGGAGTGGGATGATGAGAAGGTTGGGAGCCATGAGAAGATATGGGGACAACACACATATCTGCCTCAGATTGTGTCGGTTCATCGGATGGCAACAACCTTCTAGATGGGAGACATAGATTGGGCAGTGGAGCTGCGTGCATCAAAGGCAGGGACTACAGGGCAGACAATACATCCAGAGATCCAATCCATCCTTGATTGGTATGCCACAGTGTTTGGAGAGATTCCACTAGGACAGCCACCGGATCGGGGGTTTGAGCACACTATCGAGCTTGAGCAGGGCATCCAAGCAGTGATCACCACCCCCTATAGGCACCCCAAGGCCTATCGGGATGAGATTGAGAGAGCTATCCAGGAGTTGCTGGCACTTGGGCACATTCGTCTGAGCATGAGTCCTTTTGATTCTTTTGTGGTGTTAGTGAAGAAGAAGGACGGTACATTGAGGATGTGCATTAACTACAGGGCCCTGAACAAAAAAACCTTGAAGAATAGGTACCCCATACCCATGGATGATGAGGGGCATTTGGTATTGCAGCCAGAGGCTATCATTGACACTAGGGAGAGGCAGCTGCAAAGCAAGACGGTCCGAGAATTCTTGGTGAGGTGGAAGAATTTTCCGAATGAGAATGCCACTTGGGAGAGTGAGAAGATCTTACAGCATCATCACTTCAGTTCCTTGAGGACAAGCAACATTTTGCTGGGGGAGACTGTAATATTCCTAATTAGCTATGGCTAATTGGAATATTCAATTTTGTTCAATCTTTTCCTTCTATAGTTATTTGTAAATAAAAAAAGTGAGGAAGGGGAACATAACTCACTTTAAAATAAAAAGTCACTTCCTAGGTAGCACAATGTTGTGACTTAAAGGGGAGCCAAGGGGGCCAAAGGGGGATGCAGAAAAGGGACCCACGCAAACACATGGAGGGACTGCGTAGGAGGGAAGAACACATGGCAAGAGGAGAATCACGCAGGAGGAGGTGAGCCTAGGGATTGTGAGAGGCAAAGGCTATAAAATAAAGAGGAGCCCCTAATTTTTCATTATTCAGTTATGTGCATTTTGAGCTGGTCGTTTTTGACTTCTGAGCACGCTGGCTGTTTAGCTAGTTTGCAGCATTGTTTAGTGCATCGAGTGTCTCCATTCAGAGATCTCACCCTTAGCCCTGGGGGACTTCGGGTGCTTACTCGGGCAAGGTATTTCCATCAGTATTTCGGCAGTATTTTTATCATCATTTTAGCAGCAATTTTATCAGCTTTTTGGAGGATTGCGCAACACTTGGAGAGGGACGCAGTTCTTTTGGTTGTAGTGTTGGATTGGGGTTTGCAGGTGGATTTATGTTGGGAGATTGAGCTAGGGTCCAACTCTTGTCTCATTGGAGGATTTTTGGCAGGGTTTCAAGTAGATTTTAGAGTGGTTTCTTCAGTGGCAGCGCAGGGCATTGAGAAACTGCGCAGAACCCCAAGAGGGTGTTTTTCGGGGGTCGACCATTCCAAGAAAGCTTTCTGGGTTTTTCTGGGTTTCTTGAGTAGAGTCCGAATCCAGAGTTTAAGATTTTTCCAGGGAGGGGAACTTCCCTAAATCATCATTTGTTATCTAGCAGTAGCAGCATCCACGCAGAGAGGCCATTCTTGTCATTCTGAGAGTATTTCTTCACTTGCTTTGTGCAAGTTGAGGTGCCATCTGTTTGATCACCTTTTGTACTCATTTATTGCTCAGTATAATAAAATGGCTTAGCATTTTCTCGCTGCATTTCTTGTGTATTTTCTTATATTTCTGGTTTACATTATTTTATGTTGTTCCACTGTTATTTTATCACTTCTGGGTTATTATATCATTTGCAGATATTTGGTTGGAGTTTTTGCTGGGGTTTGAGGAATATTTCGGGTTAGGGATATTACATCCAACATCATATTTGTTGACAGTTTTAGTGCAAATCCAAGAGAGAGTCACATCAGATTTGGGAGGGACTTCTTATTATTCATTCGGGATTAGCTAGCTTTCCTTGAGAAAACCCAGGTTCACTCTTTCTAGCACCTCATTGTACCTCTTCATATTATAATAAAATGGCTCAGCAAAGCAGTGTTTGGTGCAATTTCATGGACTGATTCATGTGTTTTATTTTCATGGTTTTATGTCTATGTTTGCTTTGTTATTTACTGTAAATATTCCCTGGGAATATTACAGTGGTATTAGAGCATGATCTTGGCTAGCTGTGGGGAGGCTAGCAAGATCATGGAGGAGTTGATGAGGCAAAGCCAACAATTGGTGAGGCAACACCAACAGATTCTAGAGGGGATGCAACAACAAATACATAACTAACACTGAAACCAAGTACATACATGCGCATCCCAACAGTACAACATCCACACGTATGGTCAGTCTGAGCATCCTATCGCGCCTCATTCCTTGGATGAACAAGAGAAGGAGAATTATAGTTCAAGGGTTGGACCATCATGTAGAGGCGGTCAGTTAGAGGATGAGACCCAGAGGCAATTTTGTTAGTGGAGTTAGATATCAGGAGACTGATGAGGAGGTCGAACATGAGGCTGAGGCCACACAGGGTTGTGAGGAGCACGTAGATACACATAGTGTGACACAAGAGCCACCCTTATGGGAGTTTCCTTTTGTAGAACTGATTGACACATTGGTGGAGACAGTTGGGCACACACCATGGGACCATCCATTGATGGGGTGCCAGTAGGCACAGAAGTACCCAGATCTGTGACAGAGTTCCCAGACAATAGCTACATACAACAACATGGAGAGCACCTTGAGAAGCGTGAGCTAGATGAGGATGTTATGCTTGAGGAGGTATTTGTGGTGGGGTAACTCGAGACTCCAGTTGAGTCCATGATGGAGGAGGATGGGTATCATCTTTGGGTCTGCCATCAGTGTGGAGCAGATAGATGCACATGAAGCTAGTAGAATTGCAGTACTTTCATTTAATAACTCTCTTCAGGCCTACGTAGATGGGGCCTGTAGTACTGTTAGGCTACCTATGCACATTGGAGGGAGAGTGCCTAAGTTACATAGACATATCAAATATGTTGACCAAGCTAGTGAGACGAGGCAACATGAGTTGCGCAGGGTGCAACACTCGCATGATGGACTTGCTATGTATTTGGGGGCCCTTGCATTTGATAACTCTCATGGGGTTGGGTGGAACGAGTTATTTAGTTGGTACCTGATGAGATTGAATAGGTTTTTGGATACATCCATGGTCGGGAGCATAGTTCAACAGGGGTCGTGGTTTTCTAGAGGGGCTCAAGGGTTGGATAATTGTTGGGACCTAGGTGGGACTCCCCATCACTCCATGGATTGGGTCAGTCAGGGTAGTAGCAGGATGGTGGATCCAAAGGTTGGAATCACCCTCATTTTTATATTCCCACCAGAGTTTTGGGCAACGCACATGACAGTTCGAGCTAACAGAGGGGCAAGAAGATTCCATGAGTTGTCTTGGCATGTTGGTCATGTGTGGGGGCATAGGATGACCAATGTACCTTGGTAGGAGGTTGTCAGAGGTGGTGGCATCGACAAGCCACTGGATAGTTCCTTGTATGGAGAGGAGGATTTCCCATGTATATATGGGGCAGAATGGTCACTGAGGAGAAACACCTTAGGGAAACCCCCACAGGATCATAGGGAGATTTTCACGTTAGATCTCTTAGGGAGGATCAGGAGGAGAGATCCACTTATCTGAGATTATGGAGATCCATTCATCAGAGGACCTGGTGATGTGACTATAGAGGTGATGATGTCAGTTAGGTGCAGGCCAAAGTGTAATATCATAGCTTTAGGCCATGACACCTAGGGATGCGTAGGAGCATCCAACATTGAGCATTGGTTGGCAGGTGGACATGGAGGTGCATTGTGGTGCATCGTAGTGTGCTGGATTGCGTTGTGGAGTGGGAGCAGCTCACATCGTATTGAGTACAAGGATACTTTTTGGTATGTAGTGACATATGATGTGACACAATGGGCTCTTGGAGTGTTGCCTCCAAGGAGACTTATGGGCATGGACATTATATTTACCATCAGGAGCAGCTCATCGTGGACCAATGGGGGCGTTGTTGAGCATCTAGGGACAACATATTCAGCGGAGATAGGTCTTTGATTGCGTTATCAGCAGATCCGAGGCGAAGGGAGGGATTCCCATAGGGTTACTCTTCAGTATCCTGACAGACTCTTGGTCATACCCTTGGGGACTTACCCACCTATCACGCTCCAATATTGCTTATAGTCATAGGGAATTTGTTTTTTTCCCTTTGATTCTCTTAGTATAGGCAGCAGGACATGGAGGCTCACCCTAGGTAGATGGATGAGACACAATGTGTCATGGGCAAGAGGGAGACTCCCTAGTTGAGACATTTGGCATGTGTGCGAGCCGATAGATACAGGCTTAAGGATGGCATGGTTTACTGCCGAGGTAGCATATGTTCCACCTCTGGGTTCACACTTGGGGGGATGATTGCGAGGGAGCTACATGATGCACTTTCAACGAGATAGACTGAGGCATTATATGAGCATGAGGTGCTGTGGATGATAGACCTCATATACAGGAAAATGTTTGGACTCCAGGTAATGTCGGGGTGCGCTTTTAGGAGGTAGGATCATAGATTTCACGATGTGGCATGGTAGGCACAGGGAAATTTTGAGTTCATCTGGTTGGTTCATTACATGCAGAGTCTATACATTGATTACATACAAGGAGAAAAGAAATGGAACAAGAGGGTTCCAACAATCATCAGGACTATGTCGTAGCAAATCTTGTTATGGGATCCAAGGATTTAGTCAGCTGACAAGTCACTCCACTTTATGATGATCAGAGACATGGAAGAGGGTGATCTAGTTCACCTTGGATTTGACACATGGGAGTTCATTAAGACCTCCACTGTATGGTAAGGCAAATTTATCTTGTTGTTGCTCAGGACTGAGATTGGCAGTGGATGGGTAGACATTGGCGTCATGGAGATGCCTGAGCAGGATGAGCTTGGTCTTCATAGATTTTTCGCCATCAGGTCCCACAAGAGGAGGGTACAGTCTGGTTACAATGGGGAGTATGTCATAGTCAAAGTGGTGCAGCCCCAACATGGTGGCACCCTTCTGAGACTAGCAGGGAACATGAGCAACAAAATACGTCACAACTCAACGACCTTTAGGGATGAGCTTGCTACTACATGGGGAGATAAATAAGATGTTCCATTGGGCTATAATGAGTCATTGATGGCGTCGGTAACTTCATTAGTGTGGAAGGTTGGTCACCAGGATGATATCTGGAGAAGCTCATGTGAGCGAGACTTTATCTCCACAAGGATTGGGTGGTATCTTCAAGAGTTTACTCTTGGAGTGTATGAGATGGACTACTTGGTTGGGCTGCTTCGTGAGGCATTGGACATGGTGCCATATTATCATGATTCCCTATTCATTGATGGTATGTGGAGGGCTTTTGGTAATTTTAACTGGCAGGGTAGTGAATGGAGCAAGGGGAGCTTCATGTTGGACAAGATGGATTGGAATCTTGGTATTGAGGGATTCCTTCATGACAGGAGAGTGTAGAGGTTGGGGAAGATTTAGTGGTGCATCTGGGGATCTAGAATATTTTGCAGTGACCATGGGGATCAATAACCAGACAACATGCTTGTTCAGGCATTGCTTGAGAGCAAGTAATTTTTGGTGGGAGGACTATGATATCCCTAATTTTGTTTTTTTATTTAACATGATTAACTAAGTTTATTAGGGAAGTGCTAAGCATAGAAAAATTATGTAATCTGAGCATTGGAGACATTTTGGTACATGGGACTTAGGAGAAATCAAAAATTTCAATATTAGTGAAATATGGCAGCAACCCCTCATGGAATATGCACCCCTTGGAGGAAAAATCGATTTTGTGGAAAGGAGGTCGAAATATTTGGATGAGGGACCCATAAGGAAAGGTGAGGCAACAATTATAATAGAGGGTTGAAGGTAGCATTAGGGACCTTTTGATAATTTGACATTTACACATTATTGCTCTAGCTATTCAGTTGAGTCACAAGTGTTGTTTAGCACTAGAGGTTTCCAAAGGGAAATATCACCCTCTTCTTCGGTGGACCACAAGTGCCACCCTAGGGAGGTATTGTCATGACTTTGTGGAGACTTGGGGGACCAGTCTCAGGTGGTACAACTTGCCTTAGCTTCCTGGACGCAGAAGAAGAACCACACAGTTCTTGGGTGAAGTAGGGTACTGAAATTAGAGACTATACCATTACTGGGAAATTCCTTGTCCAAATTGCAAGTGAAGGAAGAGAATTTATGGTAGTTAAGAGTGCCCTTCTCAGCGAGACAAATTTCTTTGGTTGGGCCTGCGTAGACTTGTCCCAAGACTGCGCAGTCATTGGTGGAGATAATTGTGGGGAGGCTTGAGAGAAGGATTTAGGAGTTGAGTTGCTGAGATTTCATTTGGAGGTCCATTGGAGGAGGATTGTTGTAGTTTGGAGAGCAGAGAATGATAGGAGCAACCACAATAACAAAATTCAAATTTGGTAGAGGGCCAAGCTGTGAAGGGTCAAATTTTGAAGTTTAGAACTGAGGGAAACCCTTTTTGGGTTTTTGACAAGGATCTCATATCTAAAATTGTAGAATTTTTCTGGGCAGATTTGAGGGGTCAAACAGGGGTCCTAACTTAGCCAGCAACAAGAGGAGTTAGGGGAAATTTGGGCCGAATTTTGAGGTCAACATTTAGCCAATTCTTTCGTGGGTTTTTGTGGGTTTTTGGTGGAGAGCTCAGGGTTAATTTCCCATAATTTTCTGAGCACTTAAGGAGGTCCTAACAACAATTCTTCACAACTAGCAACATATTTCTTAACAGTTCCAGTGCAGAGCTAGGAGAGAGCTGCATCAGATTTGGGAGGGATTTCTTATTATTCATTTGGGCTTAGCTAGCTTGCCTTGAGCAAGCCTAGGAGCATTCTTTCCAACACCTCATTGTACCCTCTTCATATTATAATAAAATGGCTCAACAAAGCAGTTTTTGGTGCAATTTCATGGACTGATTCATGTGTTTGATTTTCATGGTTTTTATGCCTATGTTTGATTTGTTTTTTACCACAAAGATTCCCTAGGAATATTACACAATGACACCCAAAGGACGTGAAAAAAATAGCACTAACCATATACAACCAAGGGAGAGCCATGGATTTGTTTAGAGATTAGGCCCGAATAAATGGCATGGGTGGGTAAGGCGACATGCAATGACATGGTAGAGCTAGGGGAAGGCCTCAAGGTTGGATGAAGGACTCAAAGACACACAACAATCTCAAGTATTATGTTACCACCAAGACACACTACAGTCCAAACACCAAATACCACCATTCAACGAGAGACAAACATGTTAGAAAATTATATATTATAGAGCAATAGAACACATAAAATATTGCAGAAATATAAACACAGAAAATGCATAAAACAAGAGAGACACAGATATACGTGGTTCACCCAGTTTGGGCTACGTCCATGGAGAAACAACCAATCCTTCTTTTCATATTATCCAGCAAACTGAAGAGATACAACCTACAACAGATTCGTTGTATTTCCCTCTTCGCTCTCAATCTCCTCTCTCTTCCTCACTTAGAATATAGATCTACATAGACGCAATACAATTCCCTCATATATAGCGAGGGGTTTCCTTTTAGGGAAAAAAACCCTAAATTAAACATATCTTCTACCGTCCGATCTTCGCCTAATGAATGGCCAAGATTGACTATGAAATTACAACATTTTACAAGGCAATTTTACATCTATTCTTAGCTTCGAGGGCACTGCCCCTGATCCCCTCGCCAGGGGGGGGGCTCCTAAAAGGTCACAACCGCCCCCCTGGACTCCCCCTGCAGCGAATATTTTATGGGCGGCGTTGCCGCCCCATTACAAACTGTGGTCCAATGCGGCGATACCTTTGAATATAGAAGATAATTAGGCTCCACACCCAACAAAACATAGGTATTGTAAAAGAGTGGACATAGGAATTGTTACTTGATCTTTGGCAACCCACCTGGTTTAGTTATTCTTCAGACTCTTTGCTTTCTCCATAATTGCTTAAATGCCCCATCACAATCCTTCTTCTCCCTTGTCCTTGCACCGAGAGTTGCTTCCTGTTGTGTTGCAGTAATGGGTAACATTCATTTTCGAGGGACCAAGACCTTTGACAATCAATGCACCTCAAAATCCAACATTATAATAGAATTGTCCCACCTACACTAGGGAGACTTTGCTTGCAATGCAAACGGATGTGAATCAATAACATGACAAGGATGAATGCCCAACATGTGTAAATTCTATCATCATAATGTTGTATACTAGAGGGTCAGTTGGTATGTGTGGTTGCATGGGGTAGGATTGTCACGCCACCCCTCTTAAATGCGAGGAGAGGCAGGGCCTCCCCTATATCAATAGCTCTTTGTCAAACACCCCATCGGGAAACAAAAATAAATATTTAATTTGTAAGTACAAATCTTACATTATTATAATGATTTATGGAATAAATTTATCTTAGAATAAATTGGATATTAAAATTATATATATATATATATTGTATGTTCAAGATTTAATGAAAAACTAGCATAACCACATTAATAATTATGGTTGAAAAAAGCCCATATCAAGCACATATATAAATTATCAAATAATACTAATATAAATATAAGCACCATATTAATATAATAATATTATATTATTAATATTACATTAAATAATAATAATAACAACAACAATAATATTAATAATCACTCAATAAATAATAATGAAGTAATTACGAAATAAACATTTAATAAAAATCAAGCAACAATTTGTATGTGGTTGATAGGAAATTCAACTTTAAACACTCTACAAGAACACAGTTATTAAACGCTAGCCTCTTCCAAAGCACACCAAGACCAATGAAAAAAGTTGCACCAATTCAAATCAACAAAATAATGATCACGACCATTCATGCTTTCCAACCAATACATCCTCACATTGTCTTGCATTTTTGCATATCGTTGGAAAGAAAAAGGTTGTAAAATATGCAAACCATCTATTAATTTCACTCTTGATATAGTTGTAAATGTTAGAGGAAAAATATTAAACCCAAGGGATAAATATTATGAACCCAAGGTACAAAAACCCTAAGATAAATATTATAAACCCTAAAATACACACGCTTGACCATGATTTACCACCATTGATTTTCACACCGAGACAATGTTTGTCACAATGTGATGTTGGACAATGGTCGATTTTCATAATGAAACAATCTTTGGCACATTATGACGTTGGACCATCGTTGACCATGGATGACAATGATTGTAAAACCAAGTGATTTATATTAAACCCTAGGATTAATATTATAAACCCTATGAATAATATTATACCCTAGGAATATGAACCAAATAACCCAAGGGATTGATATTATAATTTGAAGGGAATAATAAACCCAAGGGACTAATTCTAAAACCCAAATGTATTATAAACCTAATGGGTTAGTACTAAAAACCAAAGGGATTAAAAAGCCAATGGATTGATAATATAAAACCAAGGGAATAATATTAAACTCAAGGGATTAATATTATAAACCCAAGGTATATAAACACTAAGATAAATATTATAAACCCAAGGGATTATCAACCTAAGGGAATAATATTAAACCTAAGGGATAGATACTATAAACCCAAGGAATATAAACCCTAAGATAAATATTTTCCACAATGCGATGTTGGAATATGGTTGACCATGATTTATTTTCATATTGATACAATGTTTGTCACAATGCAATGTTGAATAATGGTTGACCATCATTGTCTTTGGTTTTTTCTCCATATGGATACAATCTTTGTCACAATGCAACGCTTGATCTAGGTGATGTTGGTGGCCACCCACCTATCCCACCTGGACCACCACAACTGTCTCTTTCAGCTTTTCAGTTTCCTTAATTACAGCAGTTTATTATTTTTAGTAGTTTTTCGGGTCCTGAACTTCCAGAGCCATTTTGAGGTCCTAAACGATGTTTTTTGGGGAATCTGGGAGCAACATGGGTCCATGGACCGATGTTGCTCTTCCCAAAGTTGTAGTGCTCAGATAGATCTTTCTAACGAGCTATTGTATGTATCAAACGAAGATCGAGTGCCAAAGTTACGACCGGGGAAGTTGATGTACCAACTTACCCAAAACAGGGCCCACAATTTGGCTTTTCATCTTCTAGGGTTAGGTTTTGGGATCTTAAGGGTTTTCCATTGTTTCTCAATAATAAATAGGCCTTCGAGCCTCATTGTAACACAGTTTAGAGGCATGTAGCCGCCACATTTCTTCTCAAAGATAAGCTACCATCACCCTAGATGGTTTATTTCCATTTATGTTTGTAAGCATATTTCAGTATTTTACATTAATGAAATGAAGTATTATTTTCGTTGCATCTCTGTGTTTATGGTTATCTCTCTAATTTGTTGCGTTCCTGTTTAAATCTGGATCAGTGGTATCAGAGCGGTCTGCCTTTTCTCTGTTTTTCTTTGCATGTCCCCAACGAGGTCGGGATATAAGGAGTTAGGGCTTCAACTGGTTGAATCTGTGCAAGACCAGCCTCGTAAATCCCGACGGCCTCCCATGGCGGATGAAAAGAAAGACGAGGGGGCAGGATATCCTATCAAAATCTTGCTCAAAGAAGCCCTCGAGCGGCAAAGGAATGTGATGATGGATAGCTTTGCCTAGATCCTTCAACGGCTACCCAGGGGTGACGCATCGCCTTCCAATAGCTACTTTGGAAATGCCACGCCATTTAAGGTACAAGTTAATTTTGAAATCCCCATATTCGAGGGTCAGATAGATGCAGATTTCGTAGATAAATGGTTAAATATGCTAGATGGGTATTTTTCTGTTCATGATTTTTCTAGTCAGAAAAATATTATTTTCTCTCTTCTTAGAAAAGCCCCTCACGTCAAGGACTGGTGGGAAACCTACTGCAAGCAGAAAGATGAAAGTACGGGCTCACTATTCTCAGCTGCAGCCACTTGGAATTTATTCTGGGATGCCATCAAGGAGCAGTACTACCCTATCAAAAGCTATGAGGACAAATACATAAAGTGGACCACGCTATGACAGGGAAGGAACGAAGATGTGCTAGAGTTCACAAACATTTTTCATACCCTTCGCACATAGTTGGGTATCAAGGATTCTAAGTTGCATTTGGTACTCAAATACCATGGCTACCTACACAGGTACATCTAGGAAGAGATGGAGTTCCTGAACATCTCCTCGCTCAGCACGACATACCAATACGCTATCAAAATCGAGCAGAAGTTTAAATAGAAGCAGCGAGACTTTGGATCTGCAAATCCAAATACTAAAGGACAAAGCCAAGGCGGGGTGACCCAAGACAACCCGTTGAAGCCGCAAGAAAGAACAACACCACGAAATGGAAGAAGGATATGGGAAAGTGGTGTGAGTTCCATAAGAGCCCCACTCATAACACAAGTGAGTGTTAGACCAAGCAGTCGCTGGTGTCCGAGTTGAAGGCTTCAGAATCAAATGCATGTTTTGATCCTGAGTCAGAACCTGAAAAGGGAAATGGAAAAGGGAAGCAAATCATTGACGTAGAGACCAGTGCCATTATTGCCACCACCAAGATCTCAAAGAATGAGCTTGAAGATCCAGAGGAGGGGGAGTGTCTTTTCCACTCATAGATGTGGGTGAAGGGTTCACTGCTGTAATTCATTGTCGATAATGGTAGCCAAAATAAGCTCATTTCAGCAGAGGTCGTGAAGTAGTTGGGCCCACCAAATACACCACACCTGCAACCATATAGTATCAGGTGGCTTCACCAAGGACGAGATCTTAAAGTTCACCAACAGTGTTGCCTTCCCTACAGCATCAAACCCTTCACAGATGAGGTATTGTGTGATGTTACACCTTTGGATGTCTGTGATGTATTATTAGGCCAGCCATACTTGTGGAGGCGATATGTTGTGTATGAGTCAAAGCCTCGCGCTGTCATTATTTCTTCGAATAATTCATTATACAAGATACCAAAGGTAGCCCCACCTACTGCCACCTCTTTGATCACTGCCAAGAAAGGCAGCAAGCTCATCTCCTAGACTAGGAAATTCATTTTATGTCTGGTTCGCTCCCAAAGTAAGGGAAGATCATCACCACATCCATGACCCCCGCGAAGGGTTCACATCAGCAACAACAGAGGGATCCGATCATGAAAGAACAGAGGAACAACTTCTCCTCACCCACAGGGGTACCACACAAGCTTCAAGTGGGCAACAAAGTCTAGTTGCATCTACAGAAAGAATGCCTTACAAGAGCCCATCAGAAGCTCTGACCATGCCAATATGGTCCTTACACCATTACCAAGGCTATCGGAAATAATGCTTTGAAGCATAGCATTCCCCCATTCCTTTGCTTGCATCGAGTGTTCAATGTGGATTGTCATCGACCATGCTTCCCACCATTACCAGACACATTAGAGATTGCAAAACAGCTCACCAGGGACCAAGTTCAACAAATAGAGGAACTCAATGCAACGGGGACCATTGCTTCCTAAGGGGGGAGGAATGATACAAGTGGATGTTGGTGGCCACCCACCTATCCCACTTGGACCCTCACAACTGTCTCTTTCAGCTTTTTAGTTTCCTTAATTGTAGCACAATTTACTATTTTTAGCAGTTTTTCAGGTCCTGAACTTCCAGAGCCATTTTGAGGCCCTAAACGACGTTTTTTTGGGAAATCTGGGAGCAACATGGGTCCAAGGACCGATGTTCCTCTTCCCAAAGTTGTAGTGCTCGGATAGATCTTTCTAACGAGCTATTGTACGCGTCGAACGAAGGTCGGGTGCCAAAGCTACGACCTTGGGAAGTTGACGTACTAACTTACCAAAATGGGGCCCACAATTTGGTGTTTCATCTTCTAAGGTTAAGTTTTAGGATCTTAAAGGCTTTCCATTGTTTCTCAACAATAAATAGGCCTTGGAGCCTCATTGTAACACAGTTCAGAGGCATGTAGCCGCCACATCTCTTCTCAGAAATAAGCTACCATCGCCCTAGCTGGTTTATTTCCATTTATGTTTGTAAGCATATTTCAATATTTTACATTAATGAAATGAAGTCTTATTTCCATTGCATCTTTGTGTTTATGGTTATCTCTGTAATTTGTGGCGTTCCTGTTTAAATCCGGATCAATGATGGACCATGGTTGACCATGGTTGTTGACCATGACTATACCCAAAGGTATCATAAACCCAAGTGAATAATATTTAACTCAAGGGATTAATATTATAAATGTAAGTCATATAAACCCTAAAGGGATTGATATTATAAACCCAAGGGAATAATAATCCCAAGGGATTAATACTAAAAACCCAAGGGATTAAAAACCCAACGGATTGATAATATAAACACAAGGGAATAATATTAAACCCAAGGGATTGATATTATAAACACAAAGTATATAAACCATAAGATAAATATTTTAAACCCGTGGAAATAATATTA
This sequence comes from Pinus taeda, assembly GCA_000404065.3. Lineage (NCBI taxonomy): Eukaryota > Viridiplantae > Streptophyta > Pinopsida > Pinales > Pinaceae > Pinus > Pinus taeda. Next base: position 41,944 of record APFE031668186.1, read on the forward strand.
AGCCTAAGGGATAAATATTATAAACCCAAGGAATATAAACCCTAAGATAAATATTATAAACCCTAACATAAATATTTGTCACAATGTGACACTGAAATATGGTTGACCATGATTGATTTTCATATTGAGACAAATAAACCTTAAAATAAACATGGTTGACCATGATTTACCATCATTGATTTTCATATTGAGACGATATTTGTCACAATCTGATGTTGAACCATGGCTGACCATGGGTTATCATGGTTGATTTTCATATTGAGACAATCCTTGGCACATTGTGACATTGAACCATTGTTGGCCATGGATGACCATGATTATATACCTAAGGGATTTATATTAAACCCTAGGAATAATATTATAAACCCTCTGAATAATATTATACCCTAGGAATATGAACCAAATAAACACAAGGGATTGATATTATAAACCGAAAGAATTAATACTAAAACCCCAAGGGATTAAAAACCAAACGGATTGATAAAATAAACATAAGGGAATAATATTAAACCCAAGGGATTAATATTATAAACACAAGGCATATAAACCCTAAGATAAATATTATAAACCCAAGGGATAAATATTATAAACCCAAGAAATGTAAACCCCAAGATAAATATTATAAACCCTAACATAAATATTTGTCACAATGTGACGCTGAAATATGGTTGACCATGATTGATTTTCATATTGAGACAAATAAGCCCTAAAATAAACATGGTTGACCATGATTTACCATCATTGATTTTCACACTGAGATGGTGTTTTTCACAATCTGACTTTGAACCATGGTTGACCATGGTTGATCATGGTTGATTTTCATATTGAGACAATCTTTGGCACATTTTGACATTAGACCATTGTTGACCATGGATGACCATGATTATAAACCCAAGGGATTTATACTAAACCCTAGGATTAATATTATAAACCCCATGAATAATATTATACCCTAAGAATATGAATCAAATAAACCCAAAGGATTGATATTATAAACCGAATGGAATAATAAACCCAAGGGGTTAATTCTAAAAGCCAAAGGTATCATAAACCCAAGGGATTAATATTATAAATTCAAAGTATATAAACCTTAAAGGGACTAATATTATAAACCCGAGGGATTAATGCTAAAAGCCTAAGGGGTTAAAAATCCAATGGACTAATAATATAAACACAACGAAATAATATTAAACCTAATGGATTCATATTATAAACTCAAGGTATATAAACCCTACGATAAATATTATAACCCCTAAGATAAATATTTCTCACAATGCGACGTTGGAATATGGTTGACCATGATTCGTTTTCATATTGAGACAACGTTTGTCACAATGCGATGTTATACAATGACTGACCATCGTTGACCATGGCTTATCTCCATATTGACACAATCTTTGTCACAATGTGATGTTGGACCATGGTTGACCATGGATGACCATGGTTGCGACAATGTGACATTGGACCAAGAGATAGTTTTTGTCACCAGGCCATGGTTGACCATGATTGAACCCAAAGGTATTATAAACCTAAGAGAATAATATTAAACCCCCAAAGAATTAATATTAAATAATATTGAGGAACTTATTAGAATTGGAATAATATCAAATCCATAGGAAATTGGTGGGTGGGGAGCCACTTGGCAAGAATCTAATTCTTTAAATTTATTAAAGGTAATGGATTGTTTTGCTAAATAAAATTTGCTTATATATAAATGAATGTTATAAATAATAATGAAGACTTATTAGAATTGGAATAATCTTAACATGGAGGAGTTTATTAGAATTGAAATAATCTCAAATTCCTAGGAAATTGGTGGTTGGAGAGGCACATGGCACACATCTAATTTTTAAATTCATTAAAAATAATGGACCATTTTGCAAATAAAATTTGCTACTATAAATGAATGTTATAAATAATAATGATGAACTTATTAGAATTGGAATAATCTCAACATGAAGAAACTTATTAGAATTAGAATAATCTCAAATCCCTAGGAAATTGGTGGGTGAGACAAACTCTGTAATACACTACAAGAGTTGATAACCATTAAGAAGAAGCATATGTTGAGCATATTCCCTTGAAAATCATTCTAACCCCTCAATTAAAACAAAAAGAAGTCAACAAACCTCCTTCCATCTAGAATTATTAAAATACTTGCATTTTTTAATAAAGATTTATGTTTATTTTTTTTAATTAAAAAAAAAAAATTGACCATACAATTTTAAATTTCAACCCTAACATTTGAATTCTTATAAACCCTTACCTAAATTTACAAGTCATTTAATTTATTTTACCAATTCAATATAATTCAATCATTGTGATCCTCCCTATAGACACTTAATTTCCACATATCATTGGTTGAATATATGGACATACTTACACATCCTCTCAACAAAAATAAAACTTCAAACCTTGTTATGTAAATATATGTGTTGGATATACAATTTCTCTCCCATTTACAATATCTAATAAAAAAGGTATCATCGCAATAAAAGGAAGAGAAGTGTATGAAGTAATCCGAAAGTGAGTTGTCTTTAGTGAGACTTTTTGGAAGTTTTAGTTTTTCTAGTTTAATTTCTCTAAAATTCCCCAGGAATTTATTGAAATCACAAGCGTGATGAGTAACTCCTAATCAAAGTGCCTTAAAAGTTTTTAAGGATGAATCCATATCATAATTTTCAATCAGATTCCAATACCAACAAATCCAAAAAATCTTATAAAAAGCAACTCATTAAAAAAATATACTAAAATACTTTTAATTAATTATCCTATTTTAATCCACTCATTTTTAAGTACCACACCATGACCAACTTGAACTAAACAGGAACCACAACTAATTTATTAATTCTTGGCAGGTATTTCCAAATTTAAAAACAAACATCACAAGCCTTGTGCATCACAATAACCAAATGCAATGCAACCTGCAGCGCGGTGAGCGCTGGCAAGCACATGACATCTAAAATTTGAACAGCAAATCATGCGGATTCCCCCGCAGTAAATGCCGAGACTGAGCTGAGAGAACCCAAGCAAAACTAATATTATAAATTGATTGCCGCTGAGCGTACCGTTGCAGTGAACACGAATAATGGGCTCGGGCTCTTAATTTAAATTATTCAGCAATGAATTTTATGCCTCGGTTGCAACGTGACAAGCAACCCGTTTTTCATGTACAGTGTGAGAGCCAACTTCGGCTCAACCACTTGGCCGGGAACCAATTTGAGCCGGAATCCCCAAATAACAGTTGCAGCAATCCATTTCATCTGAAGGTAAGCAAAATCTTTACCCACGCACAGCCTGGGGCCGCCATTGAAGACCGGATACTTGAAGGCAGATTCACTCACAAAAATACCCTTGTCATCAATCCATCTCTCAGGCCTGAATTCCAGGCAATCGTTCCCCCATATGCTCTCCATTCTGCCCATTGAATATATGGAATACAGGACCTTGGTGCCCTTTTTCAGAAATGTTCCGTCGGGAAACCAATCGTCGGTTTCCACTTCTTTGTGGTCGACAGGCACGGAGGGGTAGAGTCTCAGGGATTCCGACAACGCGGCTTGGAGATAATGCATCTGCTTCAACTCTGAGAGACTGAAATTGGCGGAAGCGTCGGCTCGGTTGTCCAAGATCGACCGGATTTCGGCAAGAATTCGATTCTCGACGTCAGGGTGGCGCAGGACGAGCCAGAAGAACCACGACAGGGCCACAGATGACGTGTCGCGACCGGCGAGAATGAAATTGACCGACACGTCACGCAGCATTTTGTCGGAGTAAACCGCGCGCCCGGCCTCGTCCTTCACTTCCATGAAAGCCGACAACAGGTCGGCGGCTGTGTTCGCCGGACTGGCCCGCCTCTTCCGAGCCACGATGGCCTTCTCGGCAAACTCGTTGACTGCCGAAAGCGACACCCGGAGCTCCCTCTCGGGCCCGAGGTCGAGCAACTTCATGAGCCTCCACACGCACGTCGGGGTCAGGAACCTGAACATCGTGGCCGCCGTGGCGTCCTCGAATGCCTGGGCGAACCCGACTTTCTTCAACCCGCCCACGCTGAGGCACCCGGGGTCCGTCCCGAGGGCCACCAGGCAGACATTATCAAACGTGAACCGCAACAACACGTCCTGCAAATCGATCGCCCCGCCCGACTCGCAGGCCTCGCGGAGCACCGGCACGAGCCGCTCCCTCACGAGCTCCTCCACCGTCCTGGCCATGAAGGCCTTGAAGTCCGAAGAATTGAACTGGACGTTGGCCGTCCGGCGCTGCTGCCTCCACGTCTCGGCGTCCGCGTTGAAGATTCCGTCGCCGAGAAAATCATGCGCGATGCTCCGGAAATAGACCCCCTTGGGGAAATTGCAGAAACGGAGCCTGAGCATGTGAGCAAGGTTGGCCGGGTCGGCCGTCACGACGCAGAAAAGGCTGCTCATGCAGGGGCCACTGAACGTGAAGGTTCCCCCGCAGCGGATCAGGTTCTCGGTCACCCAATCATAGACGCGGTTCGTGTTGATTAAAAGCGATGGCAGCATGCCCAGAAGAGGCCACATTCGAGGACCTTTCACTTTCAGGTTCCTCTGCAGTAAATAATGGCATACAATGTATCCCACCACGGCTATTACTATGTCTACGGCTTTCATGTGATCTGTAAGGATCCGGCTCAGACTGAAACTGCCCATATTTTGGATGTGGGAGGCGAGGCAGCGGGATACGATACGGCGCAGAACAATTAAGCGTGACTCCTTATAAATTCACGAGCCTGAGAAAGCGGGAGATTTGAACTCTCTTCCTCGGCCGCCACATCCATTATTAAACTGCATTTGGACTCCCCATGACAACTACATGCAGAGATAAATATATCATCTCCTCAACTAACTTCATTAAATCGTTCCATGTTCTCACCGGCCCCCATTTACTGAGCATGTTCATTCAATTTTTGCCTGCTCTCTGGTTTCTCTTTAGGTTCACTAGGGATAAACAATTTATTATAAAATATATGGAAACCATTTGATCTACTCTCGGATTAATTGGTCTGCATGTGAATCTATTAATAAGCGTTCTGCGTGGATGGATGGAAAGCTGATAAACTCAATTTCCCTTTTAAACAGCTTAGTTTTTAAAATGAGTAACTTATGAATAATATTTTAATGTGAAATTTTAATGTTCACGAGAATAAAAAAAAGTCTATGGGATTAGCTTCTGTTTTTCTTTGTTTTGCAATTTAGTTATTTTTCTATTTAAATTGATTGATGATTAACTCATCCAATTTTTTTAACAATCCTTGTATTTAAAAAGATGTTACTGATGCTAACTTATTGTCATAATTGTATCTAATGTGTGTGAAAGCATCACATTCCAAAATGAAATGTTTTTCTGATTCCACTGCCCCAAAACTGCAAAAAATACACACCCATTTTTTTCAAGCTTCTTTAGGTCTTTTCTACTACCCTATTTCACACCGAAGTTGATGCCACTTAGTTCTTAATTAAGTAATAATAATCTTTGCTCTCCACGGAATGCTAGCTCCAATGTACTCTTTTTGTTCGAGACCACAAGTGGGGTTGAATTCTTCAACATAGTACTTTTTCTACCAACTCTTTTCCCCATATACACTTATGGAACTTCTCTATAACAAAATTCTTTAACTCTTTGCTATTGGTGGGATGGACATTCAAGTAGATATTCCATTTTTGTATCCATTTGTTGTTTTGTCTCATCCATGTTTTCTTTCTTTTACTCATGCCTTCATTAAAGATGACATTAGAACACCATCTTACTCCCATTTACTCAATTCCTTTTAGATATCTTATAAGATGCACCATAGCAATTGCTTCGATGAGAGATGCTCATGTTTCACTCAACATTATCTCATAAGGAACCAAACTTTTTGTTTTTAACTTGCTCATGATCAAGCATTTTTGGATTTTCTCAATTTGTTTCCATTTTCAGACGAGGGTACTCCTAACCCACACTTGACACTCATATAGCATCACTAGACAAACTAGGAGTCCAAAAAGCAATTTAATCATTTTCCAATCTCATAACTCTGCCTCTACACATCTATTTTGAAGAGCATATTATGTTTTCCACCCTCCTAAAATTCTCTTTTTTTTTGTAGTCCTCCAAATAAAGTTTTTTGTTGAAATCAATCCCAAGGTAGCTGTACTCATTTACTTCTTCAAGAATGTTACCCTCAAAGAAGAACGTATGTTGGCTCTGGTTCCTTTTATTAGAGAAAATCATTATTTTGGTCTTGCTAATATTTACTTGCATCCTCACTGCTCTACAAAAATGCTCAAGGGAATATATTGCATCTGCAATCCATGGGTTGATTTTGCAATCAATACAAGGTCATCAACATATTAAAGAAGCTTTATCAAAAACTCCCCCAACTAAATACCATCTCCACTTGCAGATTTAGCCACTCTCCCAGTTTATAAATATATAAACCAAAATAGTAGGGGATAAAGGGCAACCTTGCTTGGTTGCAATGTCACTTCTAAAGATTTATAAAATGCCTATTGAAGTTCTAATTTTGACTTTCACCTTTTCATAGAGCTTATGGACAACGACTCTATAACGCAAAGGAATTTCAAGTTCTCCCATTCTACTTCACAACTTATCTCTAGGGACTATGCCAAATACATTTTTGAAGCCAACAAAGCATTTCTTCTTTGTCCCCCCAAACATTTTCAATAATGTATCTCAAATGTGATACCATGATCCACTGTAGAATGTTTTGGCCTAAAACCTGCTTGCCCTCTTACCCTCTTTTCTTTTTCTTCTGTCCACTTACTAATTCTATTTTCTACCATGTTGCAAAAAGCTTTGCAAGCAAATGATTGATCATAACGATTCTATAGTTGGAAGTATTATTATTGTCTCCACTTTTAAAAAGATGTATTGCTAGGCTAGTTGTCCAATCTCTTGGGAATCCTTGCCGAATGATGTTGTTGAATATTCTCATGATGTACAGTGCAAGAGTGTTCATTCCCCACTTTAGATATTTTTCTTGATGTTCAGCGAAGTCCATTTCCTTTCTTGTTTTCAACTTCTTAATTCCAATCTCCACCTCCTATAACGTGAAAAGATTTGTAGTTGTGTTGATCCTGGGGGGAGGCTCAACCTCTAATTCTTTCTCATAGAGTTGCCTTGCATAGTCAGACCATTGATTGGTTGTAATATTATTTTTAGTTTGTTTCTTTCTTGGTTGAAGTTCATTCCAAAAACATTTTTGGTTATTATTGTCTAGATATATTAACTCTTCTTGTCTTGTTTACATGAACTCATCTTTTTTCCTTTTTAAAATCTGCTTATATAACTTTACATTCATATTCTCCTTGCCTTCCTTTTTCAAGGTTCTCCTTTCCATTTTGCGTTCCTCATCAAACCAAGGAATTACAGGAAAACAATTTGGTTCTAATTTCCTATTTTTTGCTCTTTTGCACTTCTCAATTGCTCCTTGAATTATATTTGTTAACTCATGATTGTTGAGGCTTTGGGAACCAATTTTATCCTTCGGAAATGATCTCTCTAGTATTGTCTTGGAGATAGTACAATTTTCTTGTGTTAAAAGAATTATACCCCTTGATAGTGATGTCGAGAACATTGGATTTTCCTCTTATGATGCCTTTCTTCTAACCAAGATAGCTTTATATAAATTAGGTTATGGTCTGATTTTAAATCCAAAATATGCTCTACAATTTTAACTTCGTCTATATTTTCTATTAAGCTTTGTGAACAAATAACATAGTCAACAACACTTGCCCCATCGTATGTGTTGTAGATGAAGTTCCTAAACCTTTTCCATCCATCTAGACCATTGCAAATGATTAAAGTGAAAGCACCACACAACGTAAGTGTTAACACCTAATCTTTAAGATTAGATAAATGCATGTAAATATTGTAAATAACAAAATAAAGGGAATTGGAAGACAGATAGACATTGGGAGATGAAACCCAATAGTCTCCCTCTCCATGTATATATGCATGCTTTATCTTAATGCAAAACAACAAGTTATTCGTGGAGTTACCCTCCTGGCCTGACATGGTATCAGAGCCAACCCTCTTTTTTAACATTTTCTTCCCTGTAACTCCTACTACCATTATTCTCTGCCATTATTATTTTTTCTTGGTGTGAACATTGCGTTGAGAGTGGGATATGATTGCATACCCTTTAGGACTAGAGTGGTATTGTTGAATGGTCGAGTATGCAAATTATGGGTAGCATATTGATCGAGTGACATGTTCATGGGTCTATTGGAAATCCTGAGGCCGAGTTCCCTCTTCTTCCTTTAACTGCGAATCCAGAATAGGGACGAAAGTATGTCTGGTATGCATATACTAATGTAGATGCACCTCTGGGACAACGTACCAAATTTGATGCATAACTCTTATGACCAGCGGGTGATGTGAAATCTTCGCTGGCGTGTTAATTCTGGGCAACCTCTTATAACCAAGGAAGGGTCAACGTAGCATTCAATTTGGAGATGAAATCTTGAGACCAGGTGGTTGTTTGAATTTCCTCTGAGTCAAGCTGTTGTGGGAGTCGAGTTGATGAGTGCTTAGTTTATACCCAACATTGAATGGTGCATTGATTTTTTATGTACCAGTGAACTATGCATTAGTTGTGGTAAAATAGTATTGAATGATGTGATTTTAAGATCTATACTTTGGTGATAGTGTATGGTGGCCTGACAATGTGTTGAATTCCATTTTTAAAGTATTGTGAGGGGTGTTTATAATATGTTATGTGGAGTAATAAACATTATGCTACATATATAATATATATTGACCATACAACAATTCATGTGCCCCTTTATTTTATAATGATTATATGTGGTATGTAGTATGATATGTGAACATTATGTCATATGTCATGAAGGTAAATTGAGAACCTGTATTTTTAGTTGAAGATTTTTGAAGACATATTAGTTTTCTTTTTGCAATTATTTTGAGGCGAGATCAAATTTTATGATGCATTCACTCATCTCCATAGTGGGAGTACCTCTCATTGGAAAACATAACTACCATGAGTGGTCCCAGAAGATAAAACACACCCTCATATTCAATGAGTTGTGGAAAGGAGTTTGTGAAGGAGAAGGAGACAATGCACCTGAAAAACCTACTTCAAACAAGGAATTTTCCATTTGGGAAAATAAGAACAACAAGGCCTATTCCTTGATTGCAACATCTGTAAATGAAGACGTGAGTCATCATATTTCACCATTTTCAAATTCTTTTGAAGCTTAAAGAAGTTGAAGGAATTGTATGACTCACACTATGAACTTGAAGTTGTTCAATTGATGATTAATTTGTTCAATCTTGAGTTGAAAAATGATGACCCTCTTGCCTTAACATCATAAGTAAAATCCATTATGCATGACATAAAATCCATTGGTGTTGAAATAGACATTCCTCTCATATATTATGTTAAGGGACTTTTTCCCACCTATTCACATTATCTTGAGTCATTGCAAGCAAGTGGCAATCTTAAGGAGATTACCTTTGACTCTCTTGAGAAGAAGTTTATTGAAAGAGAGAAAGATTTTGGAAGAAGATAAATCCTCAGTATTCTAAAGAAGTTGTGTTCCCTGCACAAAAAGAGAAGAATCATGCACAAGATTCTTCTAGAGGAAGAGGTGACCAAATGGGAAGAGGAAGGAAGAATTTTAGAGGCATGAAGGGTAGGCATTTCCAAGGAGAAATGCATGATCTTAGTTGAATGTGATACAACAGACATGGACATGATGCTTCTGCATGTAAGCTTCCTTGCAACATAATTGAGAAGGAAAGAAATGAAGGAAAAGGTAAGGTAAAGCACCTGAGTCCGCTCATTATGCTGTGGCATATTGCAACATTGGAGTAACTGAAGACTTATTCAATGCTTCACTTGCTTCATGGAAATATGCTTGGTTTCTTGATTCAGGAACAACTTGCCACATGAATTTCAGAAAATATTTATTTGAATAATTCACTCATGATGTTGATGGAGTAGTCTACTTTGTAGATACGTCAAAACTCAAGCCATCTGGGCTTCACACCATAAGGCTTAAACTACCTGGTCTTCCAAACTTTCTTCTACATAATATTCTATACCTCCCGGAGTTGAGGAGAAACTTGTTGTCTTTAGTACACATCCACCAGTAAGGACACTCCATACATATATTTTATGCCAAGATTGAGGTCATAAACACATCAAATCACTCACTTATCATGATTAGAATAGAAGAAGAAAGACTTCTGAAGCTGCAAGGAACCTCTGCTCATGCACATAACTTTTCATACAATTCTCACTATGATGAAGGTACATTTCCATCAAGTATTTTATTGCATGCTAGATTTGGACACTTGAACTATGACAACCTTCATTTGTTGAAGAAAAATGGTGTTATTGGTTTTCCTATAATTACTAGGAAACTTAAGTAATGTGATGCTTGTATCTTAGGAAAACAAAACAAACAATACTTTCATGATTCTCATTCTAAAGCACATAGAAAACTTGAACGCATTCATTCCGATTTACGTGTCCCAATGCTTGTTCCTTCTACAAATGGTAATAAATATATGATGACATTTATTGATGACTACACCCGGAATGTGTTGGGTTTATTTATTGAAGAAAAACTATGAATCTTTTGAAACATTCAAGAATTTTCATGCATGGATTGAAAATGATGCAAAATCTCATATTGGATCTATTCGTACTAATAATGGAAAAGAATATACATCAAATGAATTTGAAAACTATCTTCGTCAACATGTGATCAAACATTAAACAATTCTGCCTTATAGCTCCCAATAGAATAGAGTAACTGAAAGAATGAATAGGACAATCTTAAATATGGTATGTTCCATGATATTTTTCAAGAATGTTAAGATGATATTTTTGGGCTAATGCAGTTCTATGTGTTGCGTATATAAAGAATAGGTATCCATCTCCTGCTATAAAAACAAGACTCCCTATGAAATGTGGTATGACCAAATTCTTTCAATGAGGCATCTCAGAGTTTTTGGTTCCACCAATTATGCCTTGATACCTAAGGAACAGAGAAACAAACTTAGTGCAAGGAGTTGAAAATGTATCTTCTTGGGGTACTCAAATACCTCCAAAGCATATCATCTTGATGATGAAGTGCATAAGAAGTTTATAATATCTAGAGATGTGATCGTTTTTTAATCTTCTAAGACTAACAATGTTGTTGAGCGACATCTTGATCACTTGGATAGATTCAGAAATGTAAATTCTTTTCAAAAGTTTGATAATGCAATTCCACATCTTGAATGGGGGATACCTATACTAGATCAATTTGTTGAATCTTCTTCTGAAGCATTCTCTCCCCTGCATGAAGCTCTAACCACTGATGATACTTTGAGTGATGTGATTGATAGAATTGGGAGACTAAATCTTGATTTATCCCCAACGTAGTCAATCAAGTACCCTGGGCCATCTCTAAAAGGTCCTCCAAAATGGCTAGTAAAGATACTTGAAAGTGTTTGTCCTAATGAGGTTGGAAAGACAGGAATAAGTAGATCAGCCAGAAAAAATGGAGATGATGTAGAAAATTCTGATTCACCTATTGATATGGATGTTTCTTATGATTTAAAATTGAATTTTTCTATAGATTTCGAACGAACTTCCTTCAAAGAAGTCGTTTCTCATGATGAATGGAAAGAAGCGATGCAGAAAGAATATGATGCTTTGATCAAGAATGGAACCTTGAAGCTAGTTGATCCTCCATTGGGAACCTATTGACGGTGCTGGACCCGCCAACATGTCAAGGGGATCTCCCTGGTAAGAAGTCCCAATTAGACCTCAAACCGTTTGGTGTAGGAGTCCCAGTAGAGGGTTGTAAGGTAATGCCTTGACCGCGGTGTCATACAGAGGCAAGTAGAATAACTCTGTCAACAACAAGGGTGTGACTGATGTAGTGTTTCAAAGAAGGTGTATGAGAGAAAACTTTGAAAGGGGAAGGAGGTGAAGGTGAGTTCCAGGTTGAAAGGGATTAGTCCCAACTCGACTAGGAACACACAACACAAAGGAAATGCACATCTTCTGGTAGAGCAGTCCACTCGGATGCGGTAGTCACATCATACAAGGTAAGATAACACGTACAACACTCACTCATCAATAGTCGACACGGACAGTGACAACATTAACAACATATGCAACACATTAACAACAAGATCCATATAACTGCATGTGAATCAATTCATACACAAGTACGTTAGTTCAACAACACATATCATTAAAGTAACCGGAGCAGTCCAAATAAAATAACAACATATGCATGAAAATGTGTTGGCTCTTATTATATAAAGAAGTGTATGTCACAGTCATACAATACATCCATGTAAACCTGCTAGCCCCAATAGTGGAATGTTATAGCCACATCTGCCTGCTCCTCCAAAGAGATGTACTAGATCCATGCAATGGAGAAGCCAAGGTGCGTTACAATATTGTCCAAGCCTTCTTCAAAATAGTCTTAGTAGAAGCTTGGCTGACCAAAAGCCCATACAATGAGTTATGAGGGACTATTTATAGCAAAGGGTGGGGTGACCCTTGACATTCCCCTTTGTGACCATTCAACTACCCTCATGACTCTTCACTTACTCTATGACTGTTACATCCACTCTTGACACTTGAATTACACTTGACATGACTCAACATTACAATGCACATGTACCCATGTGAACAATGGCTTGGACAAGCCAAACTAGACATCATTCGAACTTAAAAAACCATAGAAGTCCAACTGCTCGACATCCTCATGCTGATCAATAGTGACATATTGATGCCAAGATTGGTAGTCCTTGAGAGTGTCTGTGTCTTCTGCTGTGACATTCATCTGAAACCTGAACCTTGCCTCCATAGCATCTGGTTACACTGCTTGGTCTCCTCTGTCCAACTCATTTGTGAGCATGCACATCATTGTCTTTAGTGTGGCTAGACCAACAATGTACTTGCGCATGATGTTTGCACTGATAAGCAAGTCTGGGCTAGTGGCAGAGCGCATCAACTCGTCGAAGCACAAGTCAAGCTCCTATTGAACCTGCTTCTTGGTCTTCGCTTGGGTGAGGGTCCCAATTGACGAGATCACATGAGTGTGCACTATAACCTCCATGATTTTGAATACTCATGCATGTGAAGCTTGTATGCTAGTGATGAGTTGCGGTAGGTCTTCATAGTTCCAGATCTGGCTCCGGATATGTGCTTGCAGCTCGACTGCATTGGCCTTCATCATCTTTGGAAAGTGAAGAAGGGCTCCTTTGTACTTCATCGTCCATGCTCTCATGTTATCAACAACAATATGTATGTTCTTCAAGATGCATACTCTTCTTGTACATTGCTGCTGCCATCCATGGAGATGAACGACTGCCTGATGCATGGTACCAAACTTGGAGTACAATGCTCGCATAACTATGTCTAAGGACAACAGTCATCTAGTATTGCCTTCTTCAGTTCAACTCGGGCGAACATTATCACCAAGTCTCCTCCCTTCTTGGCCACCTGTAGTTCCTTTGCCATTCGCTCATTCTCAACTATGAGAAAATGAACACTTGAGCTAGTGGCTTCGACATATACTCTAGTTTCATCGGTCAATGCAGCTGGATGCTTGTGCACATCAATCATGATCACTTGCTCTTCAACTTGCACAGGGCATGTTTGGTCCTCCAGAGTCGGTACTCTCTGAGACTGCACAACTCTGTGATGAGATTCGTCAAAGGAGATGTTGTGCATCTTTGCTTCCGGTTGACCACTAAGGATCTCAGTGCCTCCTTGGTCATTCGAGACTTTCTCATCATCTGGATGCATTGAAGCAGGTGAGTTGACCTCTCTTTTATGAGGCATGAGGTCAGTGTCTTGTTCCAACTCTTGCTGCTCCATGTTTGCATCCAACTGTTCAAGAGCTTGTTCTATCTCATGATCAAAGTCTTGCCCATGGGAGGGTTCACCCTATTCGCCTGATGCTAGCTGTTCAGAAGAATCAACTACTTGTACGGGTGCTACTTCATCTATCTGCATGTGATGCACCCCATGTTGAATCTACTACTACTGCGCTTCCTTCTCTTATTGGCGCAACTCTTTTTCTTTCCAAAGTTTCTCTCTGCTTCTCCTCACCTGCTTCTTCTGGATGCATTGAAGCAGGATGCAACTCCTTCTCTGCTTCTTCCATTCTCTTCTTATCCCTATGCCTTCACACGATTCAATTATTGCACTGCTGCCTCTTCCGTTGAATAGCCATAGCTGCTTGTTCTACAAGTGGATTTGCTCAAAACTTGCAGCTTTGTTCCTCCTCCATGCGGTCCACAATCTTTCTCTTCCCTTTGTCGAGCATAGGTATGCTTGGCTCTACTACCTCTGTTGCTGCTACTACTACTGGTTTCTCCGTGATGGTGCTTCATGTTGATGTGCCAACCATTCTATGATAAAACCGACCTGTTCATTGGGCCTCGAGGAATCATAACAGTATCTCCATGGGTCCTCTTTGGCCCAATGAAATGCCCCATGGCTCCAATTGAACTGAACTCTCATGTAGTGATCCTTCACAATGCAATGTGGGTCATACAGGTTGAAACTTCGGAGGTTGAACGAGTACTTCTTCATCTGTTCAGCCTCGAAATCCACTTGTTTGATGCTTCGGATCTTGTATAACCCAATTCACAATGGAAGAGTGGGCCAAGGTGCCTTCTTCTTTCACTGCAACCTTGTTGTTAATCCTACTGAGATATGATATGCTACTTCCTACATGACAAGCATGTCCAAAGAAAACTTTGGCAGAACATGCAGAGGCTTCTACGCACTAAACACTTGGATGAATGTGTCGTCCGGTGAGGCATACCAATTTGCAATGACTAAAAATGCCTTCATTGCTTCTTCTAACATGCAGGGTGGATCCTGTTTGAATATCAACCTGTAAACTGGGGTAACAAGATGGTCGGACAACCATATGATCACTCCTGTGAAGCTGCACTCGGACAATAACTTGAAATACGTGCTCACAATAGTCTCCACTGGTGACCATGCCCACTCTAAGCCCGGAAAATCATGTCGGGCAAAAACTGCATCTAGAATGTAGGTGGACATACAAATCTCTACATGCATGGCTTCGGCTGACTGTCGAGCCTTCGTGACTTTCTCCTTCAGCTGATGAGCCAATATGTCGAACCAGTTGGATGGTCTTCCTTCTCTATCTAGTTGGTCCAATGCGACCACCCAACTCTGAGGGAAGGTATCAATGCTTGCTTGTCCACTCAATCGACATGCGAATATGACCAAGTATTGGTATGCCTTCCTTAATATCTTTGTCTTATAGATCTGATTGGGGGTCATCCTGAAGTGAGCTGGCTCCTTTACCTAATCCTTCAGAATGTCTCTGGAGTGACCTCTGTTGTTGGGCAAGTTGAATGGAGGAGTCATGATAGTCATGGGCTCGGTCATCTGATACATATCATCGTAATCTTGTGCCCAGAAGGTTGCAAGCTTCATCCCACTGGAACTTCTCAAGGTCATTGTCTCAGGGTCAATGTGAGAGACGATCTAGTGAATCATGTCCGCGCATGGGAACACAGGGTCTCTGCATGCAATCCGGTACAAGCCAGACTTATGAATGTTCATGTACACTTGACGATCTTCAAGGTCTTCCCCAAAAGTACCTATGAATGTTTCATTCACCTCTTGCCACTTCAGTTTGATGTCCTTGTCTAAATACAACTTCATGTCTTCATAGATCGGTAAATCAGAGAACACCTGCTCAGCTATTGCTCTAGCTGCCATACCATCAGTGTCCTGAGATCCCGTTCTCTTGGAAGCCATTGAGACAGATGAACACCTAAAAGATATAGAAACAAGTAGCATGCATGGTAAGAAATATGTCAGTAAAAATGAAGAAAATCCAGGAAGGACACATCACATACCTCAGAAATCGACGAGAAAGATTGCGCAAATTTCACTAGGAGGCAGAGTGACTGGCTGCCAAAACTATGCAAAAGGCAGTCTGGGCTGTCTGGGAGGCTAGACTGGCTGTTGAATCTATGAAATGTGCAATCCAGTTGGGCAGCTAGCTGTTGGGATTGCACAATGCACAATCCCATCCGGGAAGGACTGCTGGCCTAGGGACATATTTGCGCAATTTCTTGGGCCAAGAAGCCATTTTCCTCCATGAATGCACAAAATAGTCCAGGAGGTTAGTTTTGGGCTAGAATGCACAAATCTAGAGAGGAAGGTGAGCCTTCCTTCCCCAGATTGCGCAATGCAGCCTTGGTGAAGGTAGAGACTAGGCCAAGGTTGGCTCGTCTCGCCGATGGGAAACTGAAAAAAAAAAAAAGTCGATGAAATGCATGGCAACACTAAGTGATAGCAGAAGTGATAAACAGTGCATGCAAAACATGAATGGAACATTCTATAAATAGAGCAATATGCATGTGGGTGAGGCCGTTCGACGGTTCGGCAAATGTCTGTGTAAAACAATTTCATGCATACGAGAGCAGTGAGATAGAAACGAAAATTGAAACAGAGCTAGGACAATCTAGAATATATGTAAGAGACAAGAGGTGTTCAAAGAAATCAAGCAAGCAACACACACACAAGCGAATACACAAGAAGTGACATAAATGCTAAAAAAGACAAGTTGAGGCCACTTACCTGTGAATACCTGAGCTGGATGTGTCGAAGAGTCCTGGATGTGTTATGGGATGTCAGAGATCCAAGGTTGATGTGAATGAATGAGCTCTGATGCGTCGAATAAATAATTTTGGTCTCATGAAGCGCATGCCACAAATCTAGGAAAAAGCGACACTTGGAGGGAAACTTCTAAAACAACTTTGCATGTAACCACATCTACTAATAATAACTCCCTTAATCACGGGATGCCTTTTACATGTTGTCTCTTGCTATTTTAGGAAGATCAAGTCATGCATGCATGCAAGTCAAGATTCCTCGGTGTCGGGTGGAACTGGTCAACTGGACTATCATGCATGCAAGTGCTCAATTGCTCAGGAAAATTGTGCATTCCTAGTTTGGAGCTGGGTTGACTTCCCAAAGGGATTACGCAATTTCTAGGCAGAGCAGCTGGCTGCTGCCCATATTTGCACAAATCCTAGGTTGAACAGCCTACTGTTGGGAAAAATTGCACAAATCCTGTTGGGAGGGTTGGTTGGCAGGATTGCACAATCCTGGAGCTCAGTAGGTTGTAAGAGAGGATTGCATAATTCTTGGAGGGATCGAAGGTTTCCCTCTAGGAATGCGCAATTTTCAAGGAGAATCTGCTCAGCTTGCAGTTGGACCAAGTCTAGGTAAGCAACCTGTGAGGGGAATGGATTGACTGTGATCGGTAGGCTACCTTTGTTTGAGGGAAACACTGAGGCTTGAGTACTTGATGAAGCAAGACAAAGTGATGTGTAAGGTTGGTAGGGAGGCTCCAAAACAGGCTAAGGAAAAATTTTGGAGGGTGGTTGTAGTCGCTACAATAGAACCAAACCAATAGGCTGCAAGTGGGTCTTCAAAAACAAGTATAAAGCAGATGGATCACTTGACAAGCACAAATACAGGCTTGTGGAAAAAGTTTTTGCACAAAAGGAAGGGGTTGACTATGAGGATACTTTTTCCCCCACAACAAAATGGGCTACCATTTGGACACTCTTTGTCTTGGTAGCTCAGAGTCAAAATGGTTGGAAATTCATTAGATGAATGTAAAATCTGCTTTCTTGAATGGATATTTGAAAGAGAATGTTTTTATGTCCCAACCAAAAGGATTTGTTATGAAAGGCTAGGAACACTAAGTATGCAAGCTTGTAAAATCCTTGTATGGCCTCAAGCAAGCACCACGAGCCTGGTATGAGAAATTGACTGAGCATCTTATGAAACTCAATTTCAAACATTATGATCTTCATGATGCAACTTTGTTTATTAAGAAATTTGGAAAAACAATTGTATATCTTATGGTGTATGTAGATGATCTACTGATGACATGGAACAATTAGAGCTACATGGCATCCATAAAGAAAGAACTAGGGAATGTTTTGAAATGAAAAATTTGGGCTATGCTCACTACTATCTTGGTATTGAAGTAACTCAACATTTGAATTTTATATTCCTCTCTCCAAAGAAGTCCATTGGAGATATGTTAAATAGGTTTGGCATGGCTAAGTGCATTACCTTGACTATTCCAATGGAATATAACTTAAATCTTACATCCACTGAAAGAAAAACTATGAGGATGCAACGAAGTATAGATGGCTAGTAGGAATTCTCACCTGCTTGACTACTACCAGACTAGACATTTCATTTATTGTTGGAATCCTCTTTAGGTTTATGCAAAAGCCTTGTGAGGTTCGTTGGTCTGTTGCAAAAAGAGTTCTAAAGTACTTAAAAGGAACTCAAGACTTTGGACTCAAGCATACATAGGTGGATGACTTCAGCTTGATTGGATACTTTGATTTAGATTTCGATGGAGATAAAGAAAATGGAGTATCAACTTTAGGTTATGTTATAAGTATTGGATCAGGGGTTGTGTCCTAGAGGTCATGCAAACAATCAGTTCCAACATATTCCACAACTGAGGCAAAATATGTGGAAACAACTGAAGCAATGAAGGGAATTGTGTGGCTCAGGAAAATTCTAAAATATTTGTAGGAGAAACAAGTGCATTCAACTCCTCTTTTGATTGACAATAATTCTACAATAAAGTTGGCCAATAAATAATAGTTCCATGATCAATCCAAGCACATCAATAAAAAATACCATCTAATTCGACATCATGTTGAGGCCAAAACAATCCACCTACGACATTGTTTCACAAATGGGAAGATTGCAGACATCTTCACCAAAGCGCTTGGAAGGGAAAAGTTTGAAAGGTTTAGAATGATGCTTGGACTCACCAACATCTCTTTAGATTAAGGTGGAGAATGTTGACACCTAATATTTGGGATTAGGTAAATCCATGTAAATATTGTAAATAGCAAAATGAAGGGAATTGGAAGACAAAGAGACATTGGGAGATGAAACCCAATACTCTCCCTCTCCACGTATATATGCATGTTCTATATTAATGGAAAAGAACAAGTTATTTGTGGAGTTACCCACTTGGCCTGATAGTAAGCAACTCCTATCCAAAATGGTTGCTAACTTTGTCATCTTCTGAACATCTCAACCATTAGGGATTCTCCTGTTTAGTGAGCCAAATATGATTATGATCCTCCTTGCAAAAAAGAATACTAACTTGTTGATTTTTTGTTCTAGCATTGAAATATCCCACTAAAATAAATTCTCTCTACTAAGAATATGCAACAATATCTTGATTTAAAGTTGAATACAGATCCTTATTGTCCAACCCCTTATTTTTGTAATTTTAGGCTTGAGGGGAAAAATAACATGCTGCAATTATTATGTGATCCACCTTCTCTGAAATTTTGAACCATAAATATTATTTATTTGTTTCTTCTTTCGCTAAATAAATGTGATAGCCGTCCCCAAGGGTTAGCTTAGTTGGTCGAGTTCCTATTGCTAAGTACCTTGCCAATTGGGAGGTCACGAGGTCAAATCTCCTTGACACCCTTGGGGTTAGGCCTTGCTTGTTTGACGAACAGGTAGATCCCTTTGGGTTGATCTGCTTGGATTTTTCTTGTGATGTTGCAGCCACCCATTGTCTGTGAAGCACCCTTAAAAAAAAAAAAACTAAATGTGATAGCCTTCTTTTTCTCTCACTAAAACTAGTATTCTCCCATATCCTTTGTCATTTTCTATTGCCTTGTTCCAAACTACTAATTTCAAATAACCATCAAACATAGGATTTTTGCAACCATCATGTTCATGAGTTTCCTTGAGACAAATTATGTTTCTACCTTCTGCAATAGGCCCTAACCAAGTTCTCCTCCTCTAAGGATAATCTTTACAGTTCCAACAAACTAGATTTAGATAGGCTTGGGTAGGATTTGGTTGGTACGTTGTTTGGCACATAAGAATCAAGTTTGAGTCTCCACCCTTTTTCATCCATGTTGATCTTGTTGTTTTCCTCCCTACTATAAAATTAACTATTTTTTCTTTACTGCCAGCTTTCTACCCTGTTGTTCATTGAGGCTCAAACACTATAGTAATCACTTTACCATCGTACAATCATGTTCTTTTCCCTTCATTGCTTGCTGCTCTAATTTTGTCCAGTTCTTCGCTTCTCTTCTCTTGTTGTTTGTTGGTTTCATCTTCATCTAGGAAGAAGTATGAGCCTTTCAAGAGTTTTTTTTGCTTAAGAAATGGTGTTTGTCTTGAACACTTTCCATGATGACTTTTATGGCCCGAGGCCTCTCTTCACATATCTTTCCTACCCTCCTTGCTTGGAAAATTTTCCCTTTCCAATGTAATTTCTCTTTCAGAAATTCTCTTGTCAAATTGAGAGTGTTTTCATTCTTCTCATAGTCTCTTATTCCCCTAATAATAACATTTGTTTCCCTATATTTTCTTTCTTTGTGTTCTCTTTCATGTGCTCTATTAGCACTTAAATATGGTTCTTACTCCATCCTTGTGTAACCATTAGTGTCCTCAGCTCTAGATTTGATTTCTTTTGGGATGTATTTCCTCTTATTCTTTTCTGCCTTCCTCTTTTAAAGGATTGCTTGCTGAGATATTTGTGTATCTATCTGAGTTTCTTTAGAAATGATCACATCCATGTTTGATATTATTGATTCTTTCATGGTTTGCCTTGTTGTCTTCATGTCTTTCCATTCTTGTTTTCGTGTCTCTAAAGCCTCCTATAACATTGTTACATGTTCTTTTAAAATTATATTACCTTCCATTTAACATCGATTTGCAATCATGATCTCTGAAATTTAGCGGTCCCTTTCTTTGGCTTCCAAAAATTCTAGCCTTGTCCTAGCCTTCATTAGTTCATGGACATACAGATCTAATGACCAAGTAAGAGGTGTAGATGTGGGACTGTAAATGGTCAACTCTTCTTTATTTTTCTACTTATTTATTTTCTTTCTCTGGAACTATTTTCTTCTTCCTTGTTCCCATTTAAATCGGGTAAGAAAACACCTTAAAATGTCTTGATATTTTTTTTCATTTACCAAAACTCCACTTCCCTATTTTTCTATTGAGCATTATTGAACAAAATTTTAAAAAATAAGTAATTTAGTTCCTTTTCATCGAATGCATATTTTAAATTCACAAAATTTTAACGAAAAAAATTAGCTCTTAAATGAAACTTGAAATAAAATTATTTTTCTTTTGGATGGGATGTTAAGGATGAGATGGATCATAATCAAGTTATTCCATAATTATGATGACTACTTCACTTGTTGTTCCATGATCCAACAAATAGAAGATGCATGATTTTATTGATCTTGATTTGCACATATATGAAAGTTGTGCATATACAAAAGATATGTAAAACAAAAGATCCCCATATATAGAAGTTGTGTGAATTTTGTATATGTGTAGCTTTCGTATAAGTATAGATTCTCCATATGCGCGTATCTTGTAGAAATTTGATAGAAATTGTAATTGCTCAATATTTCAACCTGAAAACAAGAGACACAATTCTACTCTATTGATCTACAGAATGGAAAGTACAATTTAGAACAACATGCATAGACATGCAATAAGAAAAACCACAAATACACAATGATTTATAGGGGAACCCAACTGGGAAAACCCTCTCAAGCCTTTTTGTATTAATCATATGAATAGAGAAAACTATTACAGTTGTTAGCTCCAACTTTAAGGTCAACCTGCTGAAGAATAATTGTTCTCTCTGCTCAATGACAAACTCTAGCCAACACTTATCCAATTCTTTGCTCACCAAGCCTCCTTTTTCCTTACACAAATCCTGAGGAAATTGGCCCCTAAAAGATAGGAATTTCCTCCAAATTGATTGTGTAATTCCCAAATATTTATCATTGATTTCATGTAACACATGTACAATCAAAACTAGTTTAAAATTGATGTTACATTGCCTTGTCATCTCCACTTTAGTTGAGGAATTCAAATTCCTTGCATGCGCTAGCTATTTTGGGTTGATTGATTAGTCAACTAATAGATCTATGAGTTAGAGATTTATATCAAAAGAGGTTACAATGTTCCTCTTGGTCGAGCCAACGCATGATCTGAATAGTTTTAATCGTGAATTGTTGCTAGGTGACAGTTGGGAACTTACTAACAAAGTTATAACAGTTGGAATGCTAAGAAGAGGGCTAACACATTATTTAGGTTGCATAGCATTGCTGAGAGTAAAATTTGAAATCCCGGGTTGAGACCAAAATTGAGTCAATCGATGTGGGGACAGAACTCAGACTAAGTCCGTGGGCCATAGTCAACTATCAGTTTGATGATCTTTGCCCCTTCTTGTTAAGTTTGTGAAATTTAAATTGTGTACATGGTTGGGCGTAATGGTTAGATTAGATCTAAACCATAAAATAAATTTCTATTACGCAGGAGTATTGGATCATGGTGCTAGTGTAGGAGTTTGTTAAGACCAGGTCTATTAAGGTTGGGGCCAACTTCCCTTTAATAAATTAGAAGTTGAGCAATGCCCAATTGAAGAGGAGGAACGAATTGATCAATTGCCAATTAAAGAGGTGTTATCATCTGAGGGAAAAATACTATGAAAAATTGATCATTCTGAAGCAACCTAAGGAGATCCAGAGTGGGTTCTAGAAGCAGAGAATATGAAGTAATACATAGTTTGTTGATTTGTTTTGGATGTGTGATCAAGTGCATGCAAGAGATGTTGAGATAGAGTACACATCATAATAATGCAGGTGGGAATCAAAGGGTTGGCTTTAAAAACAAAAAGCATTGTCACTCTGCGTTAAATCAAGGGATTGGTTAAGGTGTTGCGCACCAAAGATTATTGTGGGATCCTATATAGTCTAGAATGTGGAATGAAATCCCTTGTAGTTGCTGAAGTGAATTGCAATCCTGATTGGATGGAAAGCTAAGCTCATTCTAAATGAGCTCCCTCTCTTGTTGTGGCTGAGCGTACCATAGTATGAAATCAAAGCCATCTATCCCCATGGAAATTTATAAGTCCAAAGGTGACATGATTTCTAGTTGTGCACACTTGGGAGTGTGACCTAAGCATTACAACAACAATAGATAAATACCTTAATTTTATATGTTAACAATGTGTTTTTCAGGAGACTATTCAATTGAGTTTGTTTATAGGGGCTTACAATCAGGATCTGATCCATGTGGCTGCAAAAGAGTTGAATCTTGCTTGTCATTACTGCTTTTGTATTGTTGTCACATGATGCATTTTTGGTGGGCATTAGTATTCTATTGTCTGAATGTGGTGTGTCCACTAATTTGATATGATGAATCTAATTGTTGTATTGAGGTTGAGTTTTTGAGATTGGTCTTACAAACCTATGAGGATTTCATCTTCAGATTAGCATAATTTATAGAAGTTTGAGCCTATTACTCTCAAGATGCAAAATCTATATCCATTTTTGAGATACACTTGGAGAATCCAACTAAAGGGTCAGAGGTTTTATTACAAATTATATTCATTTCTTCCATTAGTATCGAATACATTATATTATTGTAGCAAAGGAAGAGCATGAGAGTTGACTGTGCATTCTATTGTAGAGACAAAGTATTTTGTAATTATGTGTAAACATGTTTTTCAGGAATTAGTTCTATGTGGCAGAAAAATCATTATTGGCCCCATGTTTGTATGGTTGTTGTAGACATGGGTGTGATTATAGTTGTCATAGAATCGTATTAATCCCAAATCCCTATAGAAGTGGTGGTGAATAACTTCCTTTATATGTTGCCATTATCAGGGTTTGATCCTAGTACTGCCATTAACAGTGATGTGTTTGGTTAGAACTTGAATATATTATATATTGTTGTGTATGGTTCCATATCATACATATTGATGCCATGTATTTCATAGTCCATACTTGAGCTTATATATGTTGTTGTAATCATGAAGTGAGAAGTCTATGTATGAGTTAGCTAGCCATTGTCATGCTTGAGGTATAGGATGTTTATAGGGTTAAAGCACTATTGAGTTGTATATGGTTGAGAGTCAGAGAGTTTATATTGTTGTAGATGTCATTTCATTAGAGACATTTTGAGGTATAAAATGGGCCTCTTAAGGAATATTAGAAAATAATAGTTGAAACAATAAAATAAGATTAGATGACACCATCAAATTTTAGAGGGAAAAAAGAAAAAACTATTTTTTCAACTCGTATTTTCAACTTATCTCCCTATGGTTTTACTCAAATTTTGAGCAGGGGTACTCGTTGGATGCATAATTTAATTCCTCATCTAAGGAGAACCCATGTTGCATCCTTTTGATGGGCTTTGCTACACGAAAAATGAGAAATACATGAAAAACACATATTTTTCGTTTTTCATGTAGCAAGGCCCATCAAAAGTATGCAACATGGGTACTCCTTGGATGATGAATTAAATTATGTATCCAATGAGTTCTCTGGCTTGAAATTTGAGTAAAATCGCAAGGATATAAGTTGAAAATACGAGTTGAAAAAGTAGTTTTATTTTTTATTATTTTCAAATATTTTTATTTTTTTACTCCAAAAATGGTGAATTATCTCCCATGGTTGACATCATCATCTTGAATCTTATTGGTTCTTATATAGTTGATTTTGGTTGTACATTTTTTTTTTGAGGCCCATTTTAGACCTCAAAATTTATCTAATGAATGATGTTTTTATTATATTATTTTCGTGACCATCAAAATGTAACATTTATATGTTGTCCTAAGAGTGGCAAGAATATATAATCTAGATCTAGGTTTGTTTAAGATAACATAAGACATGGATGACCCATCAAAGCCCTGGAATGGATTATCCAAAGGCCAACATATGTTGGATAAGTCACTAAGGCAAATCACAACCCTTAAGTTGACCTTCTTTCTAGAAGAAATTTTATGAGAAAATTTTTGGGAGGATTTAGATCTGGGAAGGACGAGGAGCCCAAGCAAAAGAAATCTAAAGAGCTCCCCAGAAAGAGCAGAAATCCAATGAGAATAGAGCATATTTGCTTCACATGTCAAGGAGTGCGGACACCAAATCACACATATAAAATGGATAGAGAAGTAGATAAGACTGCAAAAATTGAAGAATATCAAAAAATGGGAAAGAACTCTAGTCAATTGGTTGTTGGACAAGAGCTACATGCAGAATGCTCTAACTTACATGATCACGAGGAGGGGCATGACTCAGAAATTTCTGAATTGCATCAGGAAGATCACAAGTCTACTCTTATGATAGTGATGAATGAGAGGGATTCTTCTATTGACGTTGAATCCATTAACTTGCATGAGAACACCTTTGAGGAGCATGAGCAATTGTATGAAGTTATTGATAACATCCCACCTATGCACCTATGTTTCATGGATGAGGAAAACCCAAAAGAAGACACTCAGGAAGATTTGAGAGATGAGCCATTAGTGGTGATCCAACATGAAGAAAACTCAGAGTTGCAAGGACATGAGGACGATGATAAACATAGTATGAATTTTGGGCTATATTTGGAGAGCTAGTTGAAGGATCAAGTTGGAGTCTTGTTCAAGGGAGTTGTTCATCCATATTTAGGGCCAATCATTGATGAGATGCAGATGGATGAAAAGGCAAACAACATGGATATAGTTCCTTCAAATGATAGTTACCAACAAAAGATTGAGAATTTCAATACATATAATATGACGTTGAAGCAGAAGATCTAGATAATATGAGGCACCATATTGTAGCAAAAAAGTCACATTAAGGAGCTTATAATGAAGTATGTCGAGTCAATGGATAAAATGTCTAGCATTGAGGAATGACTGAAGTTCCTGGCAAGGTGGCAAGAGGTGTATACCTTAGAGGCACAAAGCATCCCTCTCCAGGAGTATATTGACAGGGCTTGTAGAATTTTTTGCCTACCTTTGTCCTTTTGAGAGAAATGGGTGAGGTTTTCTGGGTGGGTTTTATTGGTTGATCGAGTGGAATAGTATGAGTTAATCAAAGAAACATGGGCATAATGGACATGTTCCATGTGGAGGTATCTATGTATTCGATCCTTCCCATAGTATGGATTAGCGAGAGATCACGAGTTTGTATCCTATTGATGGGGTAATACTCCTAGTCAGGGGCATAGTTCAGTATGGGCCCTTAGACATGTGGGATAATACATGCTTTAGTGGGTAGTAGGATATAGGTCAACAATTCATTAGCATTCCAGTTGCACTAGCCCAACACCAACATAGTGGAGTTGACATTTGTATATGCCAAGGGTTTGATTGAAGAGAAGTGACGAGTTGGTAGTCTATCAATGGAGCAACATCTACGGCTAAAAACATAGCACAACTAGAGCCATGATTAGCCATGTTGGCATTGGGATCCAAGTGGATCTATTGGTAGCAAGGTGAGCCATATATTTGTTTGGGATCCAGGTATTAAGGGATCCATGCATGATTGAATGACACAGAGGCATGTGACATAATGATTTTTATGGGATGCTAGTATTGGCATACAATTACCTATGCAGTGGTCAGATATAGATTGATTGAGTTCAAGAAATCTTGGGGCGGGAGGAGTTGTAATGTTCCCATTTTTAGCTTCATTTATAGTATGAGGATGGATTTCCAGGGTATGTGATGACTAAGCCACAGGAGCAAGATTACATCATCAGGGGTGCCAGAGGGGTTTTGAAGGATTTTTATGGGATCCAACAGTGTTCTCTTGGCATATTCATCATCGGGAGAAGTTTCACATAGCTTGTTTTTGGTTCTGTTGCTTTATAATAATTCCCATAAAATGAGGTTATTATTGAGCATAACTTAATTGATCATGCTTAAGGTGGCATTCCAGGAGGAATAATTGACGAAATACCTCGGTGTAATAGCTCGTTAGAACTAGAATGAAAATATCTATATGATGAGATGTTGAGAAGTGACTTCCAGTGGCTAGAGAAAATATGGTGGGAAATTTACCATTTCCCATATTAAAGGTGACTTTAATTAGTTACTTAATTAAAAAGGGGAAAAGGCCAAAAGTGACTTGAATAAATTAAAAAATCACTTAAGACAAAGTCAAGGAGGAAATTCTAGAATAATAATAAAATAATAAAACAAAATACTTCTAGAATATTGGAGATCTATCTATTAGTTCTTTAAAAGGAGGAGGAGGAGATTACTGGGGACATCTTGGATTTGTGCATTTATCTTTGTTGAGGGTTGAAGAATTAAGTTCTTTGCTTGGCTGATTAGGTTTGAAAAATATTGTTCATAGAGACTTACTGTCCTTGTGCAGTCTTAGCTTGCATTCATGAGCGATTTTAATAAAAATTTCCATGCAGTGATGAAGTAAGATGTGACAGAGTAGTGACATTCTCAGAACTCCTTTTGAATGGTGCATTGAATCAACTATGTCGTAGACTGTGTATGGTGTGTTGATTTGTTTTTAAATCTTCCTTACTCATTTGTTTTGCATTGGAGCCATGATATATATTATATGATGGAAAATTTTTAAAGCTTGGTCGTCGCTCTTGATATGTTGGGTATGAAATCTTGATATATTGCACATGTACAAAGGACTTTAATTGCTTCATAGATGTGAATTATGCAACAGAACATGTAAATCAACTTGCAACCTGATACATTACATGAACATATCCCACAATGTGATATGTTGCATAATGCAATGTGAATTACTCAAGACTCTTTTGAACATGTCCATTTTTCTATGTTGGTTAAAGTAACGCACTGGTGTTAGCTGTGAATGGTTGGTGCTTCACATGAATTAGTTATTTGCATTAACTTGAAAATGGCCAAACACTCTAATACATTATTCTACAGATGAGATGGTAAACATCAACAAGAACATTTTTTGTGATATTAAATCATGTTCGTAGTATACACAAGAGAAGGTAGAATTTTTGGATCTTGAATCTCAGCTTCATTGAGCAGAATTATAGAGGTGGAGTCATCATTCTCAACTTGTTTCTGTTCAGAACATTGAAACAGACTCCCATAAGTATCAAGTTGATTTAGATCCAGTAGCCAATGAAACAGTAGTATTGCATGCAGAAGCAGAAATTCAGACTACACTTCCCAAGCAAATCATCAGACCTCAAGAAGAGCTTGTCCACAACAAGCACAAAATAGGTCTTGGATATGATAAGGAGGTGTCCTTTCATATTCCATACTACTCCAAGACAATCCAATTTCAAAGCATTGGATTTCTTCAAGATGGTTCATCTTCACCTGTTCCTCCTCCTCTACAAAAACAAATTGTTAAATTCCAACATTGTGACCAAGTTGGCCATCTGAAATATCACTATTTTGATATTCATCCATGTGAGCACTATCATAAAACCAATGATTCTTCAAAAAGATGCTTCAAAAACAAACTTCCTGCAAGAACAAATATTCACCTTGGATGGATCGCTTCTTGGTAATGGGCCTCAACAACCAAGAAGATATTTCAGTCATACGTTAGAACTTGTTCTAGAGTATTGAATAGTCTTGCAGATGATTTTTCGCCATATTCTCACCTTGTATCTGACAGGGGGGAAGTGATGGTCATATACAATGTTCAAACCCACATCAATCGAGCTTGAGCCACAACCTACCATACTAGATTCATAATTGTAGCCAGAGACAAAGATGCCCCTGAGCATGCCTTTGGTTGATGATCAACCTTAAACCATCTATGTAGGGTTGAGACATATCTTCAAATAATTGGGGATACTTCCTCTAGCATAAGACTTCAACTTCTTTCCTGTTTTGGAAGAGTTCCAGAAATTGCATTAAGCATTCCAGAGTTGGTGGTCATCCTTAAACACTCACAGGTTGAGACCTCCCTTTTCAAGTTTACGTTCTCACTTTTTATGCGGGATGAGGCCTCCCTTTCAAGGTTGAAGGTTTCCCTCTTCAAAACATCAGGAGCACTTCCTCTAGAACAAGAACTCAGCTTCTTGCCAGACTTGGAAGAGTTCAAGGAACTACACTAAGCGTTCCAGTTTTGGTGGTCATCCTTAAACCACTCCCCTTATACCAACATTTCAGAGAGCACATTCAACATAGTGCTACCATACATACCCCTTCGGATTAAGGGGGGGAATGTTGGACACCTAATACTCTATGGGTTGGTGTGGAATGTGAACAGCCACCGAAGTCCAAGAGACCACTTGAAATATGAATCCAATGGTCACACCATGTACCATAAATGTAAATCATGTCAATAATATATGCAATCTAATGCTTATCTTTCATATGCATTGTTTACATTCCATGTATGTTTAATATTTCCCATAGCCACTGTTGAATTATGAGCATGTGTGGAGCCAATGGATCAATCTAATAATCCAACTTAAGCAAGTAAAAGAGCCCCATCACACCATGTCTATATAGAAATGGGAAGGAAAGGTTGAAACTACTATCATGCCTACCAAAACGCATGTCAATGACAATAACAGAACAAAATACACACATGCATTGTATTATACCTAGGGGGATAGTATGGGGTACAGAGAGAGGTACCCAAGGGAATAATGTAATAATGGGATGAGCCATAGTAATAAATAAAGTGGTCAACTAGTATCATGTAAGGGACCACAAGTAGTTAGCAATAATGTAATAAGCCCATTGTATTAGATAGATGGTATTGAGGGAACCATGGTAATGACACAGGGTATTGTGTGTATGAGGCCTATATAGAGGCTAGAGACTCCCCATGGAGAGATGTCAAGGATTATTGTATGAACAAGCATCTGGCTTGTGGAGCGTTCTCCTTCCTTAAGGAGTGATTTTATGGTGTTTCCCTACATCAAGGGTTTGATCAATAAAGAAGCATTTCTATCTATTTCTAACTTGTTATTTCTAGGTATCTTTCTATTATCATAAATTTGCAAGTCAGATCTATTACATGCATGCCAAAACTAGCAAGGAAACCATACATGCAACTCGATACCTACAAGTAATTTTCATTGTAGCCACATGATCCAACTCTTCCATTCTTTATCTTTTCTTCCCTTTTCCTCCTTATCCTTCCTTTACTTTCCTTTCTCCAATGCCAGAGTGCTCCAAGAATGCTTTATGTGTGCAAGAGTATGAGAGATAGCTCCACCAAAGAACTATCAAAAGTCTGTGATATGATCCTCAAAAGCCTTTTTATCATTGAGGCCTATATTTTATTCAATTTACTCTATTTTTCCTTCAATTTACTCTTCACATGCAACCTATGACCTTTCACCTTCCTTTTCTCCTATTTTCAATTATTTTCATAAATAAAATGCCAATTAGTGCCTCTTGCCCTTCCAAATAATTTTCCAATGCCTTTACCAATTTACTTAGCTATAAATAAACTAAATGAAAACCCAATAGGATGTTTTTCCCAACATTTAGCTTGGAATATGTGTCTTATGACCTTGGTCTTATTTTTCCTTTATTAACTTTATTACATGAGCTTTTAACCCAAGGTTGTTACACCCTCCTCCCACAATTACCAAAGTTGCCACTCTACTAGGGTAAACATGTGATGAAGAGTAACTGTGAAATGTTTCAAAGTCCTAGATCACCTTAAGGAAGTGGAATAAACAAAACAAAAACTTAATGACTTCCCTCAAGTGTTATAGGACCCCTAAGGGCTAAACCACACTTCTAGGTGCCTAAACCTTGAGTTAAGCCTTTTTTTTCATTGTCCTGGGCTCCCAAATGTTGGCACAACACTATAGCAATTTGACTGGAACCATCCAGTTGCATGCATAATCCTACAAGGGAGCTACTACAATCCTTTTCACTTAGTTCTATGCCTATGAACACAAGATTTAAGCCACTTTTTTTAGGGCTAGGATCTAGACCACTGCCCAAAACTTAATGAAAATTTCTAGAATGATAAGAGACACAATGATAAAGATTTTAACTATAAATGTGATCAAGGAATTGACCTAACCAAGCCTAACCATAATAAACATTTCATCAAACACATCATGAACATGTAATCTATAGGTTATAATCACATATTTGAACATCGGTATCTCATACTTATTTGAGAATCATCAAGAAGTTCTGATGCCCTCTCATAATAGCTGCATAATTATCTATTATGTCATATGTTCATTAACATTTCATTTACTAACACACGGTGAGAGCCATAACTCAAGTTTTTCAGAAACTAGGCTTATAACCAACATATAAACAGAGAAATATCAATGATAGAACAACCATTAAAGTCACATAATAATAAGTATAAATACTCATGAAATACAAGATGACATAACTCTTATTAACATATGCAAAATCTAACCAAGTCAAAGACTTCCATGTACCACTCGACCAGAGATTGGGCTGAACCAAATATTTATTTCATCTAGTCACCCACATGCCATATTCGAAGCATGAATGTGGGACTCACAAAAAAAACTACCCAAGCTTCTCAGGATTTACTGTGTATCCTTCCATTACTGGCAAGGCATTCCTACACCTGAAACCCTCATATATAAAACCAAGGTTTATCATATATCCTACCATTACTAGTCAAGGGATTTCACAAATAAACATACACTACATGCTTTACTACAATCCCACCATATATTAGTCAAGGGATCACTAGGCCCTAAAAAATCATGGATGCCTCCAGATCTCTCCACCGAAACCATGAGGAATTTCCCCGTCTCCACCCTTAAGATTTACCGTGTATCCCACTATTTACTAGTCAAGGGATTCCTAGGCCTTTGGGAATATTCCTAAGACCAACCCACCTAGTTTTGAAACCATCCAACAATCTAGCTCAACCAAGTAAAAAAACCCCATCACACCATGGCTATCTAGAAATAGCATGGAAAGGCTGAAACCACTATCACACCTAGAAAAACACATGTGATTGACAAAAAGAGAACCAAAAATGCACATGAATTTACCATGCATGCAAAAAATAGCAAGGAAATCCTACACTTAACTCGATATCTGCAAGAGATCCCACTGAAGCTGCTTAATCTCAAATTTTCCTTGCTTGATCCTTGCTTTCCATTTCTTTCTTGTCCTTCCTTTACCTTCTTTTCACAATGCTAGAGTGCTCCAAGAATGCTCTAAGTGTGCAAGAGTAAGATAGAGAATAAAGAGAGCTCTAAGCTAATACTGACAAAAGGTTGTGAATTGATCTTCGTAATTGCTTTTATCAATGAGGCCTCTATTTTCTTCAATTTCCATTATTTTTCTTTCATTTTCCTCCTCACACGCAACCTGTGACCTTTCACCTTCCTTTTCTCTTAATTTCCTTTATTTTCATAAATAAAATGCCACTTAATGCCTCTTGTCTTTCCAAAGCCTTTTCCATTTCCTTTGCCAATTTCCTTGATCCATAATAAACCAAAATGAACACCCACTAGGATTTTTTTCCCACCATGCAGCTTGGAATACGTGTCCCATGACCTTGGTCTTATTTTTCCTTTATTAAATTTATTATATGAACGTTTAACCCAGGGCTATTACGCTCTATAACCTCACCCTAATGATCTACATCTCCTGCTCTATCTTAACCAACACATTAGAATGATATCATACCAACAACATCATGATGGAAGAAACTGCATACAAGGACCTCATGCATGACAACCATAACCATAAAAAGACATGCATAACAAACATTAGGACACTGACATGCATAATGAGAATAAATATAACTGACATGTATGCATGAAAAAACACATCCCAAAAACAACATCATCAACTTCTACATAATGACACAACTGTAACAATGACCATCACCATGCATACATATACAAGCACATATACAAATTCCATGCATGCATGACAACCACATTTCGCCCATCGAATACAAGTGTTGAACCATGGTCTGATATGACTCTGTTGTATCAGATAACACCTAAATAGAATGGAAACCAGACATCACTGAAAGAGAATGGAACCCCCTTTTGAAAACATCTGGAAATCCAATTCAACCAAGTAAAAGAACCCCATCACACCATGGCTATCCAGAAATGGAAAGGCAAGGTTAAAACCACTATCACACCTAGAAAAGCCCATGGCAATGGTAGTAAGAGAACAAAATACACACATGCATGTACCATGGATGTCAAAACTAGAAAGGAAACCATACATGCAAGTCAATACCTACAAGTAATCCTATTATAGCCGCTTGATCCAATTCTTCCTTGCTTGATCTTGTCTTCCCTTTGCTTCCTTGTCCTTCCTTTTCCTTCCTTTCTCCAATGCTAGAGTGCTCTAGGAATTCTCTAAGTGTGCAAGGCTATGAGAGAGAGAATAGAGAGAGAGTTCCACCATAGAACTGTCAAAATTATGGGATCTTATCCTCATAAGCCTTTTTATCATTGAGGCCTCTATTTTCTTCATTTTCCTTCAATTTCCTCCTCACATGCAACTTGTGACCTTTCACCTTCCCTTTCTCCTATTTTCCATTATTTTCATAAATAAAATGTTAATTAATGCCTTTTGCCATTCCAAAACATTTTCCAATGCCTTTGAAAATTTCCTTAGCCATAAATAAACCAAATGAACACCCACTTGGATGTTTTTTTCAACATTCAGCTTGGAACACATGTCCCATGACCTTGGTGTTACTTTTCCTTTACTAACCTTATTATATGAAATCTTAACTCAGGGTTGTTACACCCTTCTCCCACATTTACCTAAGTTACCAGTCTACCAGAGTAAACATGTGATGAAGAGTTATTGTAATATGATTCAATGTCTTAGATCTCCTTAAGGAAATGGAATTGGAAAAATAAAATGTTAATGTCTTCCCTCGAGTGTTACAGGACCCCCAAGGTCTAAACCACCCTTCCAGGTGCCCAAACCCTGAATTAAACATCTTTTTAATTGTCCTAGGCTCCCAAACATTGGCACATCACTGCATAAGTTCAACTATAACCCTCCAGTCGCATGCAAAAACCTGTAACGGGGCAACTACAGTCTTTTTCACTTAGTTCTATGCTTGTGACCACGATATTTAAGACACTTTTTAATGGCTAGGATCCATACCACTGCCAAAAACTTAATGAAAATTTCTAGAATGATAAGAGACACAATGATAAAGCCTTTAACTCAAAATTTGATCAAGGACTTGACCTAACCAAGCATAACCTTGACAAACATTTCATCAAACACATCATGAAAATGTAATCTACAAGTCATAATCACATATCAGAACATAAGGATGTCATACTTATCTGAGAATCATCAAGAAGTTCTAATGCCCTCTCATAATAGCTGCATAATTATCTATTAGGTCATACATTCATTAACATTTCATTTACTAAATAAAACACAATGAGAGACATAACTCAAGTTTGTCATAAACCATGCTTATAACAAATATAAAACCAGAGAAATATCAATGGTAGAACAACCATTAAAGTCATATAATAACAAGTATAAATACTCATGAAATACGAAAGGAAAGAGCTCTTATTAACATATGCAAAAGCCAACCAAGTCAGGGACTTCCACGTGCCACCTGACCATAGATTGGGCTAAACCAAAATTTTCTTTTAGCCAATCACCCCCATGCCATATTCAAAGCATGAATGTGGAACTTAAAAAAAAAAAAACCAACCAGGGCTTCTCAAGTTTTTTTGTGTATCTCGCCATTACCGGTCAAGGGATTCCTAGGCCTAAAACCTTCATCTATACAACCAAGCTTTACCATGTATGCTGCCATTACCAATCAATAGATTCTTAGGCCTCAACAACGAAACATACACTACAGGCTTTACCACAATCCCACCATATACTAGTCAAGGGATCACTAGGCCCTAAATAATCATGGACGATTCTATATCTCTCCACCTAAACCATGAGGAATTTTCCCATATACACCCTCAATATTTACCATGTATCCCTCCATTTACTGATCAAGGGATTCCTAGGCCTTTGGAAATTTTCCTAGGACCACCCCACTTAGTTTCGAAACCATAAGGAAATCCAACTCAACCAAGTAAAAGAACCCAATCACACCATGGTTATTCAGAAATGGCAAGGCAAGGTTGAAACCACTATCACACATGGAAAAACCCATGACAATGACAATAAGAGAACCAAATACACACATGCATGTATCATGCATGGTAAAATTGGTAAGGAAATCATACATGCAACTTGATACCTGAAGAAATTCCACTGAAGTTGCTTGGCCCCAACTTTTCCTTGCTTGATCATTGCTTTACTTTGCTTTTTTGTCCTTCCTTTGCCTTATTTTCCCAATGATGGAGTGCTTCAAGAATGCTCTAAGTGTGCAAGAGTATGAGAGAGAATACGGAGAGCTATGAGCCAAGACTGGCAAAAGGTTGTGAATTGATCCTCATAAGCCTTTTGATCAATGAGGCCTCTATTTTCTTCAATTTCCATTATTTTTCCTTCGTTTTCCTCAGATGTGACATGTGACCTTTCACCTTCCTGTTGAGTCTTGAAAATGTCATTCATTTCCATTACACTTTCACTATTATGTCCATTATATCACCTCCATTTCGCCTCCATTTCACTACTATGTCACCACATTCATCCCACTTTCATTGTCATTGGGCTACCTTTATGTTTTTCCAATATTTATTATTTCTAAGCCTTTTTAGTGAATTTGTGGTTAAACATTAGAAAATAATGTGCATATGCTTATACCTAACAAATGGGTTGAGTTTGTTGACATGTGTAGGTTGAAAGGAGACTTCTAGAAGACCCTTATGTGGCACTCTAAGGCAAATTCGAATTTGAGTGGAAAGAATCATGGGATCATGAGGATGTGTGTCACATCTCCTAATTGTATTGTAACTCTAAAGAGACATGTGTCTTATCAGTTCCCATTTTGATTAGGACTCTAGAGGTAGAGGGAGAGATTCATGGACTCTCATTAATGAGATGGCTTCTCATCTTTTTGTATAAATAGGAGATCTCTCTCCTTCATTTGTTAGTCTTAGCTTGTTAGTTCTTAAGCTTGTTAGCTTGTGGATGGCTTTTGAAAGCTTTGGAGAGCTTTGTTGTACTTTGTAATTTTGAAGAATTTGAATAAAGCTTTGATTTTCTCAACATGGAAGGAGATGTGAAGTAGATGTCATGGAGCATATTAGAATGTAAGGTAGAGTAGATTTCATTTTGTGATTTTTCTTTGATTTCATTATGTCATTTGATTGCTTTCAAGTTTGATAGATTATATTTTCCATTCATGCAATTTTAATTCATGTAAGTGTGTTCAACTGGTTGATTGTAGATTAGTTTTTCTTTACATGTTTTTTCATCAAATAGTGACATGAGATTTGCCTTTTTGCTGACCTTGTTTTTTTTAGCTTTTCAATTTCAGTTATGCTTTGATTTTAGTCTTGTTCATTTTCTTTGTTAAGTTAGTTTAGAAATAAACTCACTCATGTCATTGACGGTTACCTCCAAAAGCCATAGCGAGACTAACTAGCGAGGGATCAAAATATGAATGTTGTGATTTGGTTTTAGTTTACTTTTCTGCAATTAGATATTGGATTGCTCATTTCATTGACACTTACCTCCGAAAGCCATAGCGAGACTAATGGCGAGGGATTGAAATATGAGTGCATAATTTGATATTAGTTTTACTTTTCTGCAAATAGATATCAGATTGCTCAAGTTTTTTATGATTACCTCCGAAAGCCATAGCGAGACTAATGGTGAGGGGTCAGAATATGAGTTGATGTAATTTGATTTTAAGTTTACTTTTCTGCAAATAGATATCAGATTGCTCAAGTTGTTTATGATTACCTCCGAAAGCCATAGCTAGACTAATGGCGAGGGGTCAGAATATGAGTTGATGTAATTTTATTTTAGCTTTACTTTACTTGCAATTTTTGGATTTCTTTGAGTGCAGTAGCTTAATTCATTTCTCTTGTATTTAGACAGCAGTAGGGATAGTGATATCATGATCAATATTTCATCTTTTGCTTGATTAAAGTAGCTGCATACTTACACTTTTGTTTAAGTACTAATTCCATCAATAACATGTTTTAAGATCTTTTGAAGTACTAAGTTTTGGAAGTTATCATTAGGGACATAGACCTTGTCTTGAAATCTACATCCATACTTGACCTTTAAAAGTATTCTTAAGACCTTAGAATATGATTTCCATTTCCATTAGATACTTTAGGAGATCAACAAGAACAAAACCCCAAAACAAAATAAAATCTATAAAACAACGAAGTAAGAAAAATGTTAACTAAGCACATATGGTGCACCACACTTCATCAATTTATGATACCCGGATTGATAATTTATGTAGAGCAATTTAAGACGTTAAATTGTCTAAACATATCACACCACAAATAATACTCATGTTTATTTATCTACACATCACGCTCATCTTATCTCCAACTTAAACACATATGTAAATTGCACCAGATTGCAGCTCTGTGAATTCATTTGCCTACACACTCGAGCTTTCTTCCAAATTATTCATGGCTTGCAGAAATATCCTTTCTCAGGAGCAAAATGTTTATCTTCTCTTCACTTGTACATCTTATCTCAGGCGCTTCAGGTCTTTGAGCTTCTTTATATCCAAGTAAGAAGCAATAAGGAGGCAACCAAATGCGAGCTGGAATGGGCCTCCCTTGACTGTGAAGGCATATGGCCTCCTTAAATGGTTATGGATGACATCATCTATCAAGAAATGGACGCATATCACCTTATCGTGCTCCCCATATGTGCTAACACTAACAATAATCGCCCCAGATCAACCATCAACATAGGAATTATCTTAACTCAAGCATTTTCGATGCGCAACCTTCTTGCAAATTCTAGCCTAACAACTCACTACCCAGAGATGGCTACGCCCAATGGCGTTATGATAGACCTAGAAGTCGAATGGGCTAGGATTTATTAGTTTATCGTAAGGATTAGAGGAATGTTAGAAAGGGGAGAAATGCGTTCATTTGATAATATAACATACGAGTACAATAAGTGTTACACAACTATCTATGACATGTCCTCTCATTCGCTCTTGCTACCTCGGTACGCAGATACAAGAGGTCATTTGAAGAGTATGCTACTACCATAGTTTTACCAGATTTAATGCAAAGGCAAGGTGAAATTTGTTAAGAGAACTTGTGAGGTCGATGGGAGATTCACAAGGAGTTGGTCCCACTGCTATCAAGAATGTTGAATAATTCGATCATAAATTATTAGAAATGGAAGGTTCACAAAGGCGTCCGTAATGTGGTTTGAGAACCGCCTCAGCCTTGGGAATTTCCATTGCCAGTGCATCAAGATTTAATGCATAGAGATGTTAAACCTCCTAGGATTTCAATAAATGCACAATTCAGTCAATGAAGAGGAGGTGTTCAGACTAGTCTGACAACCTAGAATAGGTTTCCACGTCTTTTAGAGGGAAAATTGACGGTTTACATAAAAAACGAATGCATAGGACAAGAGTATTGAGTCAAGTTGGAGATACATATGGGAGGCCTTACTATATTCAGTAGAATGGCGAAGTAGATGGAAGCAAGATGGTGGCAACTGAGAATGGCGTTGATATCGCTGAGGGAAGGAGCGTTTCTATGTAAGAGGAGCGTAATAATGAAATGGGTAGAGTGGTAAAACAAGCATAAACATAGTGGGACTTACAAGGGTTGCAGGCTCACGAGAATTATTTCGTTCAAGGGAGCCAGGACTAATGGTAGAGCTGGATACACAACCATTCGTTTTGATTGGTGTAGGCCTAGAATTCGTCTGCTCTGATACCATGTCATGAACACATGAATGTGAACAAATCATAAATGATATAACAATGAGTTGCATTTCTTATTAACTTAGATGTATATTTATAATACATTGAAGTGACAGTTGTATTCCATATTCCAAGGTCTCTTGGACTCCCATTGACCTTTCAACTCCCACACCTTAACCCTTGGCAGATTAGGTGTCCAACAATTTCTATAGTTGAATATTAAAGAAAAACTAACAAACACATAACATTTAAGATATTGAATTTCTATAATTGGAGTCATTTTTTTCATTATTATTATTATTATTAATTTTATTTTATTTTTATATTTATATATATATATATATTTTTTAAATGTGGGAATATCATGAAAAATATTGAAGATATTTTTGAATGTATCAAACACAACTAAATGTAAAAATAAGAAGATTTTATTAACCATATAAAACATTGTCACATTCAAAATATTAGTAAAGTGTACTAATCTCTATAAATGCCAATTGATGGTTACTTTATTCCACATGAATTTAGTTTTTACAATCACAAATATCATTAAATAAAATATTCTAAAATATTATCCAAACTATTTAATATCGAGCATAGTTTTTCGAATTGAATATTTCAACACAAAATAATACAAACAAATACCTTTTTTCCTTGGAAAAAAGAATATTTTTTTATCAAAAGAAATAAAATCACATTTTGTAGATACATGTTGAATATTTATTCAAAGATAAGAATCATATGGATTTGTCATAATAATGGAATAACACCCTCATAATTAAGAAGAAAAATAAAAAAAACAAGCTGGAGTGTCTAACAACCGATGTAGTTGTAGAAGCCATACACTTTTCCTCGCTTCCCTTTCTTCTTTTTTACTTCTTTCCATACTCTTGGGGTAGGTTGGCTAATAGACAAAGTCATATCCTCTGAGTTTATTTTAAGGGGGATCTCTTTTCCATATTCATAGCTCTCTGTTTCATGAGGGTTTTTAATTCCTGGTATTCATTCGTTCTTTGTTGTGTTGTATCAATGACTGAAAAATTTGGTGTGTCTGCGATCTTTGTATTCTGATTTGGATCAATGGTTTGTGATAGAGGTTCAACTTGAGTGACATTTTCAGTCCTTTTATAATTTTCTATGTTGGGGGGATCCTTTTGGTCCTCCTCTTCTTCATTATCT
Source organism: Pinus taeda (assembly GCA_000404065.3). Taxonomy (NCBI): domain Eukaryota; kingdom Viridiplantae; phylum Streptophyta; class Pinopsida; order Pinales; family Pinaceae; genus Pinus; species Pinus taeda. Next base: position 81,775 of record APFE031668186.1, read on the forward strand.
TGAAAAGGGCGCATATGGATACTAGACCTTGGTTTCAGTTTGCGTCCCTTTCCTCTTGTTTGTTGGTTTTTTGGCCAAAGGGAAACTATCTTGTAAATGTCTTGTTTGGTTGCATACATGAAAACTAAAGGATCTGTTTTTATAATCGAGATTCTGCATCCACTCTAAGTGTCCATTTTTCAGTTGGATGCAGTCAGGTTACCCCTTACTGTAGAAATTATTGTGTATATTTGCAACTGATCATGCAATTTTAATCAAAATCACAAGACATAAAAATACTCTACTGCTATGCGGAAAGTAATTCAAAATATAGAACATAGATTTTAGAAATGCAGTAAGGAATAACACACATGCACATAATATTTTTCCTAGGGAAATCTATATGCTAAAAACCCCAATGCCTTCTTGCATTAATATGATGAATAGAGATGTATTACAATTGATTTGTTAAACTAAGCACAACTTGCAAGTGCATAACCTATCTCTTTTCTCACTGAGAAGCTCTAAACCAAACTTAGTCAAATTTTTCCTCTGCTTGAGTCCCTATTTCCTTGTGCAATTCCTTGAGAAATTAGGCCTCTATTATTTAGGAATTTCTCCAAAATGGATTACACAATTCCTTAGGTTGATTTTCAGGTTGCATGTAACACCTGTACACTCCGAAATAGTATACAACTAATGTTACACTGCCTTGGAATCTCCACCTCAATTGGGTAACTTGAATTCTCTGCATGCACTAGCTATTTTGGGATGATTGATTAGTTAATTGGATGATGACCGAGTTTGAATAAATTCCCACTACACAAATGACCTTCCACTAGTTCCTCCAACAATTGGAACTAGTTTAACTGAATACAACTTGAGATAACCTACTTTGATTTCTACAAATTAACAATCAAACATGCTTAACTAAAATATAACTCCTCCAACTCAAATTTATTGAATAAAATATATGACCCAAGCCATGTCACATAAGTTAAATCCATTTAAGTTGTCTGCTTATGTGGGGATTCAAATTTTCTTAATTTAATCAGGGAAAAATCAAATTGAGAATTTCTTGCTACATTTTTCAACACTACCTCTTAGTAAGAAAGGGATTATCAACCACCCCTACCCTGCACTTATGGAAATCGAACTTCCCTCTTAACAAGGCCTTTGTCAAAATGTCAACATCTTGTTCCTCTATCGAAATGTACTGAAGCAACATTATCTGCATCTGCACATAGTCCTATAAATGGTGGTACAAGATATTTATATGCTTGGATCAATCGTGAAATACAATATTCTCATAGGGCTTGATGAAACTCTGATTATCACAATAGATCACAGCTGGATCCATAATCTAACTAAACAATCCAATGAGTATCTTTCTCACCCAGATCGCCTCACATGCTACTTGACTTGCAACCTTGTATTATGCTTTTTACGAGATGAGCACCAAAAATATTTGCTTCCTGTTGTACTAGGAAACTGCTACAGACCCAACACTAAAATCCCCCCTAATGTACTCTTTTGGTCTGATGGAATCCTTGCCTAATCTGCTTCTATGAAGCCACACAACTTCTCCCTCTGTCTATTTGTACCATAGTCCAAACTGGGTAGTGCCTGTTAGGTAGATTAAAACATGCTTAGCTGCCTTCCAAAATAATTTGGTTGGCCTAACCATAGCTTGGGTCAACAGATTGACTACATAGAAGTTTACAATTATCAATGCAAAATCTTTGTAGTATCTCATTCGTATACTTGCCTTGAGAGACAAACAATTCCCCATCGCCTTACCATACTTTCAACCCAAGGAAGTTGTGCATGAGACCCATGTCCATTTCAAATTCCCTTGCAACGTCCTCCTTGCAAGATCTAATCAAATCATCAACATATAAGACAATAATAGTCAATTTACGTTCTACCAAGATACGATAGAGGTTTGCATCCACTTCACTTTTGGTGAATCCCAAACTGGTGAGATAACTATTGATCCTAGTGCACTAAGCACAGGGTGCTTGTTTGAGATCGTACAATGCTTGCTTGAGTTTGCACACATGAGACTCCAGATCAAATGTCTCAAAGCCTTTTGGTTGCTCAATGTACACCTCCTCCTCGATGACTCCATTGAAGAATGTTGTTATTACATCCATTTGGTGGATCTTCCACCTCATCTGCGCAACCAGAGCAATAATTGATCTAATGGATGAGTACCTTGCTATAGGAGAAAAGGTCTCCTCATAGTCAATTCCCTTAACTTTAGAGTACCCCTTGGCCATAAATCTGGCCTTGTACTTCTCTATGCTTTTGTCTACTGCATGCTTTACTTTGAAGATCCATCTTGAACCCACAATTGATTTATCTCTTGGTCTTGGGACCACTTCCAAAACACTATTCTTTACAATGGATTCATATTCCTCCACCATTGCATTAACGCATACAAATTGATCTATTGCTTCCTTGAAAGAGGATGGCTCGGTCTCTACAAGCTAAGTCATTAGATCCATGTGGCCAGTGTCCCACTCATGTGACCTTCTCTGCCTACACTGATTTGAAGGAGCATCCTACACAAGTCTCTCAACTTCCCTAGTTCTTTTCCTGCCTTCTCTGGATGATTCTTCTTGAGTCGCTGTCTCCACTCTCTAGTCCTTAATTTGTGGATTCTCCATAAATTCTTGAGGTTCCTCCTTTGTAGCTAGAAGCTCCTCTTCTGGTGGGATCTAAATCTCCCTCTCAAGAGAGCACCACATCGCTTTCTCCTCATCAAATTTTACATCCCTTTGCACAACTATCATTCTAAGGGATAACAAGTACACATGGTAGTTGTGTGGAGTTTCTGTGTAACCCACAAATACCTCCAATTCAGCAGTTAGCTCAAGATTCTTCTTTTCTTATTTGGAGACATGGTAGTAAACAAAGGCTCCAAAAATCCTGAAGTGTGAGACATCCGACTTTCTCCTTGAGAAATACTCCCCTTGTGTAATCATGCCAAGAATCTGATGAGAACTCTAGTTCTAAAAATATATTGCCATGTTGCATGCCTCAACCCACAAATGCATAGGTACGACTTGGTCATGCAACATCGCGCTTGCTTCTCCCACAATACTCTAGTTCTTTCTCTTAGCCACCCATTCTGCTGTGGGTTGTGGGGTGCTGTCAACTCTTGTCAAATGCCTTCTTTTGCAATTTTTTTCTTAAATTCGTTTGAAACGTACTCACCTCCATTATTTCTTCTAAGAGCCTTCACCTTCTTGTCGGTTTCTTTCTCAACCAGTGCCTTGAATTCTACGAACTTGGAGAATGTCTCATTTTTCTTCTGCATGAAGAAGATCCAACACTTCTATGAGAAGTCATCAATAAAAATGACAAAATATTTGTGTTTGGCAATGGAGGCTATTGAGAAAGGTCCATAGACATCAGAGTGGATTCAATATAGGACTATATGTGCTTTGCTGTCCCGGGCATGGAATGTGGGTTTTGTGTAATTCCCCAAAGTACATCCTTTGCATACATCCTAATGCTCAAGTGCTCCTTTGGGGATGCCTTTGGTTTTTTTCTACATAATCTTCAAGGCACCATGATGCAAACGACAAAGTCTTCTGTGCCAAACTTCATGAACATCGTGGCTCTACACTTTCTTCACCTTAGTGCTTGATGCAACACAATCTTACACATCTAGCTTATACAGGTTCTTCACATGAACCCCGATCTGCTTCGCATGTCCCATGGCTATGTGTCTCAGGAATTCCTTCCCTTTGCTAAAGATCACATCATAACTACGGTCTTCCAAAAATGCGACAAAGATGATATTTTTATGGCCTGTAATGAACATGACATCATTAAGCCTAAGGGGGGAGCCCGACTCCCTCTGAATAGTGTCATTATTTTGCATTTTGATACTTCAAAGTTTATCCTTGAGTGCCAACTTCCTTTGATCATTATTATTCTTGAACAATTTTGTCAATGCTTTCCACATTGCGAACGAAGTTTATTTTTTGTGGATATTTGAGATAATTTGATCCCATACTCCCTCCAAGATTATTCTCCTCGCCTTGGCTACATATTTCTTCCATCGAGCAATGTTTTGGGCATTAGATTATGGTGGTATTGCAACATCTGTCTTGTTGTATTATAACAATTCATTTTCATCCAATACCACCTCCATGCGATCCTTCCATGCAAAAAAATTAGAGGTGACCTCCAAGGCATACTCTAGCCTTAGTCCATTGAAGGCCATCTTCTTAGCTCTGAAGAGATCCTGCTGCACTGAACTCAAAATTTGAACCTCCTGAGAAACAACTTCAAAATTCCCGCTCTAATGTGAATCCTACTCTGATACCATGTAGAAATTATTATGTATATTTCCAGCCGCTCATGAATTTTTAATCCAAATCACAAGACACAAACCTACGCAACTACTCTGTGGAAAGTAATTCACAATCTAGAACAAAATTTTAGACATGCAGTAAGAAATAACACATGCACACAATATTTTTCTTGGGGAAATAATTTTTCTAAAAACCCAATGCATGCTTGCATTAATTTAATGAATAGAGATGTATTACAATTGTTTTTCTCAACTAAGCACAACCTGCAAGTGCATAACCTATTTCTATGCTCACTGAGAAGTTATGACCTAGACCTAGTCAATATTTTCCTATGCTTGAGCCCCTATTTCCTTGCGCAATTCCTTGAGAAATTAGGTCCCCTATTATTTAGGCATTTCTCCAAAATGGATTGCGCAATTCCTCAGGTTGATCATCAAGTTGCATGCAACACCTATACACTCTGGAATAGTTTACAATTGATGTTACACTGCCTTGGAATCTCCACCTCAACTAGGTAACTTGAATTCTTTGCATGCACTAGCTATTTTGGGTTGATTGATTAGTTAGCTAGATGATCAATGAGTTTGAATGAAGTTCCACTGCACAAATGACCTTCCATTAGTTCCTCCAATAGTTGGAACTAGTTTAATTGAAAACAACTTGAGATAACCAATTTTGATTGCTACAAATTAGCAATCAAACATGCTTAACTAAACTCTAACTACTCCAACTTGAATTTACTAACTAGGTGACACAAGCCATGTCACACTAGTTATTTGCATCAAATTTGTCTAATGATTTGGAAATTCAATTTTTCTCAATTTAATCAAGGCAAAATCAAATTGAGAATTTCTTACTGCATTTTTCAACACTTAACTGGGTCGATCTCCATGCATATGTGGGTGAATGTGAAGAGCCCTTTTGTTATTCACTCAATGTCTATTTTGTTGAATACTCCCAATGCATTTCCAATGTATTCAAGTACTTGGTGGTGCCAAAAGGGGATTGGGAGGTTTGGCATGCAGACCCAAACAAAATTTGTTGTGACTTCCATGGTGGATGAGTCGAATTCTAGAAGCAATGGGGTAGTGATAACCCATCTCTTCCCCAGAACCATGGTCCTTCCTCCAGGATATTTTGGTAATATGATTTTGAGTAGGGATATACTATGAAAAATCCCTTCGAGCATAAGTAGATGTCACATTCTATGGTCCAATTTGTGTAGAACCACTAGGAAAGAGCTTCGGTTTAGGGATAGAAACCATTAAATCTACTAATTACAACCTATTTATGAAAATATGAAAACATATTGTTTACCTGTGGGTTATTGATCTTTATTTTTGGGTATTTCTTCATTTTTTCCACAATGTAAGGCCCAGGTAGAGTCTCATCTGGGGTTGTAGCCTTAGCTTGTCTAACACCTCCACTGACTGCTTCTTTATAAGAGACTAATGGGCTTGGTCTTGTTCCTTTGCATAGTCTTGAGATTAAGGAGAGAGAGGAGCCTTTGATTATCTTATAATATTTAGTGGCACTTTTGTCTTGTAACAATTTCCCTTTTGAGATCAATTTTTTCTCTGCTATTGGAGACCCTCACACTACTGAATATTGTATTTGAGGCTTTCCATTGAGTCCTCATCCTTGACCCAGATCAATATGGATTTTCCTGGAATGGTTTTTTGTAAATATATGGAAAGTCCTATTTTCCTTTGTGTAGGATGGAGATTGGATCACCACTGAACTATGATGGAGATTCTTTTCCCAAAGTAGGGAATGTTTCGATTCAGCGGTTGCGAGGAGTGAATTTTCTCCTCCTACAATCTTGAGATTCTTCTAACTTGCAGTAAAACTAGATCCAAAAATGAAACTATCAGATGCTTGTGCACAGATGGGGGGTCGATCAATGAATAACCCCGTAGGTGGCTACCACAAATATTCTACTCCGTTTCCATGGATCTAGGCTCCAATCACCTTTCTAATGATTTATTCATTTTCTCTAATATCAAATAGATCCACCCACAAGTGATTTTACCAAATATAAACAATCTCTTACCTTAAAGGGAAGTCTGCGCAGATAAGCGGGGTATGAATTCTTTCATGGGATGATATGTCGAAACTTACCTTTGAATGTTGCCTTACAGGAAGTAAAGGGATTCACCATCACACCAAAGCATGATTTCACAACATCTCATGGGTGTGGGAGAAATGGTGACGAAATGAAGAGGGCTTAGCTTAACCCTGGAGCAACTTAGAAGAAAAAACAGGCTTTCATTCCATTAAATAGAGAAAGTTACATAATCACAGGTCTATATCAGATCATGATCATTTGAAAAACAAGCACATTGGACTCATGATAGAGTAGATGAATATGAGGAACAAGAAAACATAAAAAAAATAACAGGGGAGTCGCAAGGATCCCCACCCAAACAGGATTCAACAAAAAAAAGTGACCGAAAACCCACAGTAGAGATGGAAGTTAAAATTCAAAGAAGCCTAGACTAAAACCCCGTCAGCTGATATTTTTTCAAAGAACATGTAGCCCTGACAGAGGTAGAAGCCAACTTTTGAGAGTGCATTAGCTTCCCTATTTTTCTCTCGAAAAACATGGTGGAAGGAGACATCAGAGAATGAAGGGAGGATGTTTTGAATCGACTCAATCTAGTTGCAAAGAGCAGGAACATCACGAGAACAACGATGCTGAATCCAATTGATCAAGACTAGGGAGTCCTTTGATATAAGAAGACTATCAATTCCCAGCCATGAAGAGCACTTGAGAGCCCCCCACAACGCAATCAGCTCAGCTCTGCAATTTTCCCCCCAACCACTGTGCCATGAGAAATGATATTAGACAACGAGGTCTAAATGAAGAGAGACACTGCATCCATAAGTCCCTTCAGAGGAAGCATCATCAAAGAAGCGGATAGGGTAGATGCTAGTCAGAGCGACATATGAGATAGTTCGTAGAGAGTGCTTCAGAGTCCAGGGACCAATTTCTATGAAATGTGCAACAATGCCCATGGTAGTGGTCATTGTCGTTGGCTGAATGCCTTAAAAAATCAGAGCATTCCTAGCGCGCCAGATCCCCCAAAGTACTTAGAGGGGAAGAGTTCTATGAGATTTTGATCTGAAGTTCCATAATCGGAAACATTCAAGAATAGAGGGTGCATCATTGATCTGTGGGACACCCAAAATTGTGGCAACCCCAACCTGAATCTCAACAACAAAGGGGCAACGAATAGATAGGTGGAGGCAGTCCTAAGAGAATTGTCTACACATGCAGCACCATCCAGGACCAATGAAGCCTCTTCTAAGAAGATTGTCCCAAGTGAGTATGTGGTTGTGAATGGAAAGCCACGAGAAGCACTTTATCTACAAGGGGGCATCCCACTTCCAGAACATAGAGGTAATGTCAGAGAAGGGAAGTATTTGAGAAGTGGAGGTAATTTGTTCATATGCTTCCTTGACAAAATTTGGTCATTCCCGTGGTGTCCACCCCACAGTAGGACATCAACCCACTATGATATGTTTATGCCAACCATGCAGAGCATGCTACGATACTTTTCCCATTTAGCCACCAATTCCTCTAAAACTCTGATCTACCATGCATGAGGCCAGGAATGGGCATCCACATGTAGCCATGACCACTCCCAAATTTTAGCAAGAGTTTCTAGCCCCTTTGTGTTAAGGTCATTGATGATTGTGAAAGGGAGAAGGTGGAACCATTGAGGCCTTTCATGGCGTCTAGTCTCACTTTTATGCAGAGCCCATTACCCACCTACAACTCAAATTGCTGCAAATCCAGGGGATGGATAGTCAAAGACGAATCCATATTTTTCAATGGCTGCTCGCCAAAGGGACCCTCGCATAAATTCACTCCTCCAAGCTTGCCTACTTGATATATTTCCCAAACATGATCCTTTTCCAAGGCCCCTTCACGAAGAAAAGCCTCCATATGCTTGCCACCAGTAGAGCTAAATTAAAATTGCGGGAATTAATGATACCTCATCCACCTTTTATGATTGACCTCGCAATATTATGTAGGCCCATAAGATGATACTTCTGCGCAACACCCACTCCAAACCAAAGAAACTTGGCAATGGTGGAGTCAATTTTGTTGATGATAGATTGAGGAATATGGAAGAGGTGCATCCAATAAACATAATTGCTTATAAGGATAACCTTAATAATTATCACTCTTCCACCCAAGGAGAGGCATCTCTTGTCCCAGCTAGACAACTTTTTGTTGAATTTAGAAATAAGCTAATCCCAATCCGAAATGGAATACTTGTTAGGCTTTAATATGCAACCAAGATATTTGAAACCTCCATACATGTGTATGATTTTGACTCCAAACATATCAACTACTTCAGTCATCATCGAGGAATCCACTGAGTTAGAAATCAACTCTGTTTTTTCTTGGTTAATTATGAGGCTAGAAGCTTTGCTGAAGTCTCCAAAAATCTTATGAAAAGCTACCCACACAAAGAGTTTGGCTTCTCCAGCACACAATACATCATCCACAAAGATTAGGTGGGTTATGTTACAACCTCTAGCGAGTTTTCATCCCACGATGGCCCCTGCGTCAACTTTATTCTTGATACCTCTACTAAGTGCTTCCATTACTAAAAAATAACAAAAGAGGCCATAGTGCACATCATTGTCTGAGGCCTTGATGAGTTTTGAATAATTGGGAAGGAGTGCCATTAATTTGGACAGCCATAAACGCAGATGATATGCAGGCCAAAATCCATTGAACATGTCTATGCTTGAAGCCAATCTTATCAAAAATCCGTGTGAGGAATTCCTAGTCCACACAGTCAAAATCCCTTCATAGGTCAAACTTCATGAGACATGTATTTAGTTTGTTTGTCTTGATTGAATGAATGCACTCTTTTGCAATTGCAATGGCATCTTGGATCCGCCTCTTAGACAAGAAACCAAACTACTCCAAAGAGATGTGAGGTGATAAAATCTTTTTTGATTATGTTAGCAAGGGATTTAGATGTCATCTTGTAAACATAATTACATAATGAAATAGGCTTGAAATCAGAGAAAGAGAGAGAGTTTATTTTCTTTGGAATAAGAGTAAGAAAGGTGGAATTGATAGCACTTGGGATATGCCAATATATGCGAACAACTTCCACCATGTTCACTAGTTCTGGTCCCATCATATCGAAAAAGAAGAGGAACAATTCGATCGGCCATCCATCAGACCTAGGACTTTTGTCCTTGACCATCTCTTTGATGGTTTGGAGTAGTTCTTCTAGCGAGATTGGCTGGTCTAGCAACATTGCGTCCTCATCTTTTACCATGAGGGAAAGCATTTCAACAAGGCTCAATTTTTCTGACAAGTATTCATCCTCTCTTTCTTTATATAAATCTTTGAAAAATCTGTGTGCCTCCCTTTTAATCTCCTTATTAGTGGTATGAATGTTCCATGCAAAATCTTTTATGGCCCAAATAGAGTTGTTTGGTTCCTTTTGGAGGTTGTCTGAAGATTTTTTTTTGTGTTACGGTCTCCTTCCTTGATCCATGCAAGGCGTCTTTTCTACCTCCATTCAACTTCTTGTGTTTGAAGGATTTTATCTTTTTTCTATCACTGATTTCAGGATTGCATGTTGTTGTTGGACAGAGAAAAGTCCAGGGGTTATCTAATCCCAAAGCCTTGCAATTTCCTTGTCTATAGAATTCAGTTTATAACAGAGCGAATCATTCTTGTTGAAAATCCATGTTTTGGCCACCTTTTTAAGTTGCAGAAGTTTGTCCTTAATCCTCATAATGGGACATTCAGAGAGAGAATCAGACGAAGAGGACCAAGACTGGAGAAACGGTGCCTGAAAATCTGAATCATCGAGCCATATTGGGTTAAATTTATAGGGTCTTTTGGATGAGTCCAACGCAACATTCCATTCCAACATGATGCCATCGTGATCATTAATGTCCGAGAAGAAGACACAGGATTGTAACTGATTTATTTTCTGGCATAAGATTGAGTTAACCAAGAATCTATCGATTCTTTTAGCAACGCCCTCTAATGTAAAACGACCATTACGCCATGTTGGGCACAGGGGAGAGAAAGCCATGTCTCTGAGGGAATTTTCATCTATTAGTTCTTTGAAATATCCAGCCATTGAATCCAATTTGGCCCTGAGACCCCAACCTTTATTTGCAACAATAGTGAAGTTCATATCCCCAATAATGATTAGGGGATGAATGTCTAGAATTCCTAAAGATTTAATTAAGTCCCAAAATTATCTTTGGTTGACATATGGTGCAAATATATTCATCACCCGTAATCTGAAGGAGTAGTCCCTACAACGACGAGTCTGAATAATGCCAACACAATATTGGTATGTCTGAAATGAGAATATTGCTGGATCCCATATAGCTGCAAGGCCCCAAGAATTTCCATGAGAGTTTGTTACACAACCCCTCCACAATGGACAAATCTTAAACAAAATCTTAGTGGATTTTTCCTTTGATGTCATAGTTTCTTGCAACAGAATGATGGATGGTCCTTTAGATTTTATGAAGTGTTTTAAGGATCTTCTTCTTTGGGCAGATCCTAGGCCTTCGACATTTAGAGACATGATCTTCATTAGGGGCCATCTTTAGCAGGAAATATTGCTCTAAGGTCCTATGGGAAAGTTCCATCTTTAACTTCATATGATGAGCAAGCAAGTCTGGGGTCAAAAGCCGGGGATAAGGCTTCCTCCAAGGCTTCAGAGAAGCAAGATTTTAAATCAGAACCAAGACCTCCACAAAGTGCAAGGCTCTTGTATTTGGTCTCCCTTTTCTTCTTCTGGTTGTTCACAAGGGAATTGGAGGCCCCACTGGGAGGATCCGAATTGACAATTGATAGTTTCTTGATGGTTATTGGTTCAAGATCTATTCTCAGAAACCTTTTCAGAGCTAAAAGATATTCATCAAAAGAGGAGGGAAGGTAATCATTTTAGTTTTCAGTCCTATTGCAGATAGGTGATAATAGTGATAGTTTGCATGATTTACTCCCCTCAAAATCGATAGATTTTCCCTTCCGTTTTGCTGGAGTCATTACTTGCTTATGTGGAGGCTTAACCCGACGAACAATAGCATTTGAATTTATGTAGAAATCATCTCTTTTGTCCATCCCACTGTCAGCAAAGGTGCTAGATCCAAATGGTTTGGGACAGGGGTCACACTGTCCAAATTTTGATATGGGAAGCTGTATGGAGACCCATCTTCATGTATATAGTCAGGAATCCTAGAGTGATTCACACTAATAAGGAAACATGTCTCAACTATTCTGACAACACTGTCCATGGGCTGCACCTGACGGTTTTGAGGATACCCAACTTCATGGCATTCATTATCAATTTTTCTGTAATTTCTACCATTCAGGACCCTTGACTCAATGTTCCTCCCACCATTTTTTAATCTGTTAGGGAAATTATACATCAGGTGACCAGTGTTATGGAATATAAGACATCATAACGGTACACCCCAATAATCAACCTTTTGTCTGATAGAAAATGTGGCCCAAAATAGATCATTCTTAGTAGTTAGTCTGCCAGACAGGTCTACTTCAACTAAGAACCAGTCAGTGTTCTTTTCCAGCAGTCCCATGCACCCCTCATCCACATATTATAGAGTTCCAATTCTGTTCGCAATTTCATGGATCGCACTTTTGGTCCAAAGTTCAATGGGAAATCCAGGCAGTTTTTCCCAAATAATTTTCCACTTGGGCCTTTTCGAAATAGGGTCAAAACCAACTTTTCAATGTTGGAGAACTAGGAAACTACACCCCTTTACCCATGGTAATGTGAAGATTTTGTTCGCATATTCCTCTTCTAGAAAATAGAACCCAAACCAATCGTTGACCATAACACTCACTTTGGGCCTGTATCCCAGCAAACCAGATCAACTTTTTTGTACCGAGTCTTTGATTTGAACCCCATTCATTTTGGTAAACTCCCATCTGCCAACCAACAACCACTTGTGCAATCTCATCGCATTTTACCAGTAAAAATCAACCCCCAGGATAATCTTCTCGACCTCTACCTGTGCTTTTGATAGGTTTCCTCTTGTTTGCTATGTGTTCTCATGGCAGAGGATTCATATTAAACAAGGAGGGTACCTGTCCACCCACCTGAGCTCCTATGTCATGTTTTGTAAACCTTGAAGTCGGTGTGTGGCCTGGATGTTTGTTCACCGCAGTATTACACTGAGTATTGTGCTCCCCAAGCTTCATGACAACTTGTTTCTGATGGCGTCCTCTGCAACCCCGCTCATTCTCTGCGACAACAATGATCTCAATGAGTTTTGTGATATCAAAATCCATGTCTTCAATCAGCGACTGGACCTACATGATCAAAAGAGCTGAGTGATGAATGCACCAAATGACACAAAACGAGATGTAGAGGATGGTAAATGTGTATTGTCATCCATAAAATCCAATAGGAAACATTAAGGGGAAAGTGCGCCCAATCTATCCATGTGACAATCGGTCCAGGATGCCAGAGTGCAACTGACCAAAATCAAAGAAAATCGAGGTGTGTTTTCGTCAAAACGAATTTGTAGGATGAATATAAGAGCAAAGTTCCAGAGTGCAACTAACTGAAATCAGAGAAAGTCAGGGTGTGTTTGCATCAAAACGAACCAACATGATGAATATAAGAGCAAAGTGCACATAGAGATATGTAATCCATCAACCACCAATTGACTTCCATTCAACGTGGTCAAGCACGATGGTAGGGGCTCAATGTTAACACCTCACACTACAACAAAGCCCTGTGATTAGCGTCCCTTTTTGCTTCCTTTTTTTGTGTCTAGAGCCCATTTTTGGTGCTATTTGTGTCCATTTATCAAATATGGTGCAAAACTTGATGCAAAGTTTGCACCGAGTTTTGCACCAAGTCTTACACCAAGTTTAACACTAGGTATTGTAATAGGTTTTGCACTAGATTTTACACTAGGTTTTATGCCAAGTTTTGTGCCATCCTTTGCACCATGTTTTGCATCAACTTTGGCACCTAATTTTCTTTCATCAACTTTTTCATCCTCTATTTCATCCACTTTTTGCACCTACACTTTCATCAACTTTTGCATCTGATCTCTAGCATCCTCTTTTGCATCATTTTTTGCATCCCCTTTGTGCTAAGTTTTCCATCGAGGTTTGTGTCTAGTTTTGCATCTAATTTTGTTGCATCCACTTTTACATTTTGTTTTTCATCCATATTTACATCCTGTGTTTCATCTTTTATTGTGTCCACTATTGCATCCAATTTTCCTGTGCCATAATTTGCACCTAGTTTGGCACCTCCCTTTGCACCCATTTTTGCTTCTAAATTTGCATCCATGATTGCATCCTCATATACATCTAGGTTTTCATCGACTTTTACATCTATTTTTGAATCCGTTTTTGTATCCACTTTTGCGTGAACATTTGAATAAGGTTTTGTGTCTCATATTGCATCTAATTTTGCATCTTAGTTTGCATCCATTGTTGCACACATATTTATGTCCACTTTTGCATCTTATTTGACATCTTCATTTGCTTCTTTTTTTGCATATATTATTAGATCCACTTTTTTTGTGACACAATTTGTGCCATTTTTTGTACTTACTGTTGTACCCATGTTTGCTTCCAATTTTGCATGCATCTTCGCATCCTCTTTTGCATCTATTTTTGCATCCACTTTTGTGTTGGGTTTTGCGTCTCATTTTGTATCTTCTTTTTCATCTACTTCCTTTGCATCCATATTTTGCATCCAATTTTGTTTCTCCTATTGCATCCATGTTTACATCCACTTTTACATCCCTTATTGCATCTTGTCTTGCATCTAAGTTCACATATTTTTTGTGTGTCTGTTATTACATCCACTTTCTCAACCACTTTTGTTGTGCCACAATTTGTGCCATATCTTGTGCCTATTGTTGCAACCCCATTTTCTTCCACTTTTGAATCCACATTTGCATCCTCTTTTGTGTCCAAGTTTGCATGAAATATTGTTGATGTTTTTTGCATCTACTTTTACATCCACTTCTGATGCGTCCAATTTTGCATCTAATTTTGTGTCCACTATTGCACCCATGTTCGGTCCATGTTTACATCCCTTTTTGCATCCAAGTTTGCCTCGCTTTTGCATACAAGTTTGTTTCCTTTTTTTCATTTATTGTTATATCTACATTTGTTTCACCACAATTCATGCTAAGTTTTATGCCTACTATTGCACCCATGTTTTCTTCCACTCTTTCGTCCATGTTTGCATCCTATTTTGTGTCCAAGTTTGCATCAACTGTTGCATCTACTTTTTCATCCACTTTTGTGTCAATTTTTCTGTCTTGTTTTCATCTACTTATGTTGTGTCCACTCTTCATCCAATTTTACGTCTATTGTTGCCCTCATTTTTTTGTTCACTTTTGCATCCCTTTTTCAACACTGATCATATTTTTTGCATTGATGATATTTATTATGACATTGAAAATTATGAACAACTGACGACAATGTCAATAATTATGACGATGATGATAAAAAATATGATGTTGATTACATGAATTGTGATTATTATTATAATGATAATTATGATTAAGATGATGGGGGTTATAGTGACAATGATGATGACGATGCTAATGACCTTGGCCAATATTCCCAATTTTTAAATGTTGTCATGGTCATAATCATAATCATTATCTTTAGCGTCATCTTCCAAGTCATCATCATCTGATCATCATTATAATTATTTTCATCTTGATCATCAACAACAATAATGGCATGAATGATGATTATGATGTTCATGGCGAAGATGACAACAAGGATGATAAAAATTACATTAATTATGATGATGGGAATGATGATAATTATAATGATGATGATAATGGTAGTGATGATGATGACCATCGATCATCTATCAAAAATAAAGTTGTTATTTCTCTTGCATATATCATGTGTCCTAATAACCCTTTTCGAGCACTTGTAACATTTTTTGGGTTGATGATATTTCTTATGACACCTATAATGATGAACAATATTTGACGACAATGACCATAATGATGATGATGATGATGATGAAAACACGAGTGGTAATTATGACGACAATGCAATGATGACAATAATAATGACAACGATGGTGGTGATGATGACGATAATGATGATGATGACACTCCCTCTAAACTAGGGAGGTACTCATAATGAGATAAAAAGGTACTCTCAAGTTGAAATATTCATATAAGAAGGAATCCAGATTGATAAGCATCAATGACGATTTACATCATCATAGCCAACATTCTCAAAATAGCAAGGCCTTGACTAACAAGTTATATCTCTCCATTAGATTAGAGCACAATGTTGGCAAGCAAAAAGGACACCACTGCCTCTCTAGGCACTTACCCTACCAGGATGTTCACCAGGTATGTCCTCATATGACCATTTCCTATTCCACTGTCATAATATTTGACACCAGGAAATATTGATCCTCATGACTATTCTTATCTTGGATTAATGTACTTGACTTATGGCGATTAGTCCTAGTCAAAGTACAAATTCTCAAAGAATATTGGTACCAGATGTTTATCCAATCCACCATTCTCCCTACTGGTGTCTTTACTAGGCTTACAACTGTAAGTCCTAGCCATAGTACATGACACATGGATAATATGGTGTCGACCCTCACTCCCTCTCAACCAGGGAGGAGACATCCACAAGCATAAGATTTTCTCAAGAATACCCATCATTTTGATAGAGAATAACATCATTAATTTGTTTTCATTGCATGAAGCCTTTATGATTAAGCATTCATAGATTTGTGGCAAAATATTTCCCCTTTTGTCATTTGTGATGAAAGAAAATAAAAAAGTGAAAGCAAAATCATTAAAGATACACTATAATGATTTATCTAAGTCTGAACTCTAAGGTTGAAGTGAAAATCAATGTAAATGTTATATCTATGAGTTGTGCCAAACTTATGAAAACCTTATTCCCTAAGTCCTATATATAAGAAAAAGTAAAAGAAATAAAAAAAATTCCCAATGAATGGTAACTCATGTATTCACTCCCTCTTTGGAAAACATATGAATATATACACTCCTAGTCACACTTGATCACATGTTTGTGATGGTTAAATCAATAAGTCCTCTTTTTTCCTTGCATTTTCACTTCATCATTTAAGCCCCTAATTTAATATCTAGGGAATGTTTGTTGCCTAAGGGTTTCATGTCTACTCTTGGTTTACTTATGTGACACTACGGTCAATTTACGTGATGGAGTGAAATACTTAAGTTTGTGGAGTTATTAGAACAATGTATTAAGTTAGTCACCAAACACACATATTACATCTCATTGATCCACATGTGTGGGTTGGAGACTCATTGCTTGAGAACTTTAATGGAGACTGCTTTAGGGCTTTGATGGTATAGCTTACAAAATCTCTTGGTAAACATTGTGATTCATTCTTTCTTTTCCTCGAGACACTTGATAATATTGAAGTCACTCCCAATAATCCATGGAGATGGGGAGTATAAATTACTTGTGTTGGAAATAGAATTGAGAAATAGAGGTTTTCCTTTTGCGATATTGGAGTCATATATAGCGGATACATGGTAGTAGTCCTCGATGTCAATTAACTAAAATTGTATTGTCATAATACGAAAAGAGGTAAACATATTGGTAACCTTGATGTCTTAATCATTCCAAATAATAGCCATTCCACCCAAGTATATCTAAGCATCAATCACTACTAAACTCCCCCATTTGCTAATTATATGAGGTATAACCTCACTTAATATTTTTTTATTATTATATCAACATTATTGATGGATGCTTTGCATACCATTTTTATTTTAGGAGTCTTTGTTTTCCTTTACTATTGAGGCCCCTCATGTTCCATGAGACTATTTTCATGGAGAATATACACAGAAAGGAAGTATAACGTGACTAAAAAAAAACATGTTTCAAGATTTTAGTGCTTGGACAATACCACTTCATGACTCTTATATTCCTTAACCTGAGACCAAATGGTGAACTTGATGGCCTTAAGGGAATTTGACCAATGAAAATCTCAAAAAGGGATGACTTTTGAACTTATCACATACAAGTTAATATACTAAAAAAAATATCCATAACAATTTCATCGATCAATGAATCATTAAAAAAAATCCAAAATGATTTCATTAAGCAATGAATCATTACATTATAAAATAGAATCTATAAACCTTTTGGGAACTTTTTTCTAAACCATACTCAAAACCAACATATTTAATATTAATATTTAACAATTATATGGACAATAACACATTTTCATAAATTAAATAACATGTTATAAAGCCTAAGAAATGTCACTAATAGAAAACTAAAAAGCATGCAACTAACGGGAGTGACCACTCAAGGCCATCATAAGGAAATTAGTCTATTAAGACCAAGATTAATGGGGACAAAGATCTACAAAGGACAAAGGCAAACCTATTTTAACTTTATTGTTTTATTAGGTGAAATTTGAACATCTAAAGATATAATAAAGAGCAGAATTAATTTTATTGCATTAAGAAAAACCAAGCACATTCTATAACTTGGCAAGGAAGAGATGTATAATACCCATCTCAATGACACAACACATGGCATTAACTTACTTTTTTATATATAATTTAAACTTATATCATAAAATAAAAACATTAGCATGAATGGAATGTTTAAAATCCATTTTTAAAAAAACAAAATATAATTTTTATAAAACAAAAAATACCAACAAAACTAAATATATTTAAAAAAAAATAAAATAAAAAATATTTAAAACTAAATATATAATTAAAAAAACTAAAACATAGGAAATAATTTGTTATAATTTAAAATAATTTTTAGAATTTTTTTTAAACATTTATATCCATTTTAAGAAGCAAAAATAATAATATAAATAAGGACAGACTAAAAATTTTCCTTTCCCTAGTAAGTGTTTACCACCATATATTCCACTCACTCGAGTTGTTTCATAAAACATGGATAAGTGTTATTTCACACTCTTTTTGGAAAGCCTATTGAGCTTTGTTTGTGATATATGTATTCCTTGATGGAGTCCTTGATATATTGATCAAGTTTTGATTCCTTGAGATTAATTAGAGCAAAGAAAACATGAGTACTCTTAATTCCAAGTTCAATGCCTCTGATGGTGGACACGAGGCAAGGGAGGGGTTGCTATCATGGTCATAACTCCAAGTTCATTGTCTCTGATGGTGGATGAGGCAAGGGAGGGGGTTGCGGTCGTGGTCATGGTTGTGGAGGTTTCTCCTTTACAATACATTGAGGGAGTTCAAAGCAATTTGAATGGAATCATTGTTGTCACTAGGTATACTGGATTAAGTGTGATAATGGATAAAATGAAGTAATTATTTGTGAGAATTTGTTCTTGAACGAACATTAGGATCCATTTTATCATAGATCAAAGTACATGCATTAAAAGAAACTCAGTGTTTCATGTGACATTCATATTGTATGTGACTTATTTTTCATTAAAAACATTTTACTTTTTCATGTGACATTCTTTTTTTGTTAAAATTTCTTCTATTTCTAATTTGAATTACAATTGTAATTTGAAATAAAGGTTCCAATAGCTTTTAATTTACCAATCGTGCATGGAAATCATAAGAAACATTCACAATATAATATGAAGAACAAATGGGTATCTACTTCATAGGTATTAAAAATCCTTCTACTACTTAATGTGAATTACAAGTGTAATCTTTGTTGGATCTCCAATATATCTTAAACCATATTTTCATTTTATTTTTTAGTACTATTAAATTTTATTTTGTCTTACCTCATTTTATGGTTAGAAATTTAATAAAAATATGCATTATGCTATAGAATTAGTACTAACATGTAATATTGTTTTTTTTCCAGAACGCTACAGGTAATGACCATGAAGATGATGATATAGACTATGTTTAGATTGCATCATGCATCAGAGACGATGATGATGAGGAAAATGATAGCGTTGGTGATGATTATGTGGATGATTTTATCAGGATGGCCAGGATGATGATCATGGAAATGATCATGAGGATGAACTTGACTATGATTTTCGTGGTGCTAGCTAGCCATACGTTATTTTTGATATTTAGTTGGGATGTCTTAATATGGTAATAATACTTTTGAATTTTATTTGATTCGAATAATGATGATAATACTATTGGTACTATCCTGTTACCTTATGAATATGTTGAAAATTGTTTACATTTTTTTATGAAGAATTATTGTGTATGATGAGATTCTTATTTTTTTATGGATGTTGTGAATTTACCTTAGAACAATGATATCTATGAAACATTTTTATTTGGTAATCATACATTAGATTTTAGTTGATTTAATTAAATATGATGATGATATTATCATTTTTATCTTGTTATTTTATGTATATATTGAAAATTATCAGCATTATTTTGATGGAGAATTATTATGTATGATGCTATTACTATCTTTTGATGGATGTTGTGAATTTACCTTAGAATAATGGCGTTCATGAAATATTTTGATTTGATAATCACACATTTGAATCTTAGTTGATTTGATTAAAGATGATGAGGATATTATTAGTATTATCTTGTTACTTTATATATGTGTTGAAACTGTCAATGCTTTTTGATGGAGAATCATTATGTATGATTATATTACTATTTTTGGATGTAATGTTGTGAATTTATCTTGGAATAATGATATCTGTGATAAGTGTTGATTTAGTAGTCATATATGTATATTGAAAATTGTTAATGATTTTTAGATGGAGAATTGTTATATATGAGGATACTGCTATATTTTTTTATGAATGTTGTCAATTACCTTTAAATTTGTTTACAAATATTAAGTTATCAATTTAAATTGTGATATCTTCTTAAATGTATTATACATGTGAAAAACCTCCGCATCATGTTGGAGGAGAATACTATGTTGTTGGTTGAAATACCCCTTTCTCCTAGACTATATAAGACTATAATATAAGTTATGTACCATGAGGACCACGTTATCCTAGTCTATGACAATTTTCCCCTTCATCTAACTTTTGTTACCAAAATTCTCACTCAATGACGAGGAAAAAGGATCGAGTTAACTAGAATTTGACACTCTTGTTCACTTTCAAAACTCATATGGTGGAATGTGATCTCTTTATCCTCATCTTTATATTTTTCCTAAAAACGAAAAGCATACAAAAGCGAGAAAGAGCCATAAATCACGGGGAAGCTTTTTTGTAAGAAAAAAAGCATCTAAAATTTGGAAAAGGCCATTTTTATATGAGGAAAGATTATTCACTCAAAAGATTTTGCCCAAATTTAATTAATGAGGAATTTAGAAAATCTTCATAGCCTTCATTTCCTATATATTGGAGGATTTTCCATTGAGAAAAGGATGGGAATTCTTGTATTGTCACGCCGCTGAGATCTATCTTGAGAGGGTGATCCGAGTTGACTCAACTTCTGGTTTTAACCAAGATCTTTTTCTTCCGTGATGTAGTTAGAATTTCATTTTATAAGAGCATGAATGAACATATATTCATGCTTAAGAAAATAGAAACATAACGACGATCAACAAATCATAAACAATAGACATTAATAAGGGAGTTCTTTCAGTGTGGACTACGTCTCTAGGCCTGGTGTCAAGATGGTGTTGGCTGCTTCATTCAGTGTTGGAAATGGTGAAGATGTACATGGACTATGTTTTCTGTCATACAAGAACATGTTCCCTCTACATGAGTGGCAAAGTCCGTCCATGAGACATTACGCTACAGGAACTATCACTCACAATAGATCTCTTATCAGCATGACACAATCTTACACATGGTGACAATGAGTATCCCTCCATCATTGAATCAAAGGGATCTCAAGAAAAACACCCATGGTGACAAGGATTATCCCACCATCATGGCAACAAAGGGATCTTAATCAAAACATGCATAACAATTCATGATGAATACATCTCACATGAAATAGACACAAAGATTCCGCATCATACATCAAACAGTAATCAAAACAACATAGTACATCTCACAGCAAATGATCAAAGAAGTAAAGGAAAGCAACACTTCATATACCTCAACTATGATGCTGGTTGAAGAATAGAATACTCAGATGCTGGATCTGAATGCACCATCGAAATCTTGGTGTCAAATGGCATAGAATCGACTATCCACACTCTGAAATCTGACACTTACTCCAATCTAGAAAATAGCCGAAAAATAGAAGGATCAATTGCAAAAAATTACCACACCACTGAATTTGTGTCATCGAGAGGTGTAAAATCGACTATCCATTTGTCGAATTCTGATACCGGAAAAATCTGGGCCTGTAGGAATCTTTTAGATTCCCCTGTGATTCTCTAAAGATTCCCTCCTTTGGGTTGACTGGAGATCTGCAACTCAAATCAGAAAAATGATCTCGCCATTGAGATCCTTGCGAAATTCTAAGAAGATTGAGTATAAAGTTGGCTGCATTATGGATCTGGGAAATTTCAGCTTCCAAGGAATCTAGAAGATTCCCTCAAGATTCTCCCCTATTGGGAATCTGCAAATCCACTGCTCAAAGGTGAATCTGACCCTGCCATTGCGTTCCTTGCGAAAATCTGAGAATAATGACTATAAACTTGATTACATTATGATCAAATGAAATTTTACCTCCCAAGGAATCTTAAAGATTCCTAACAAGTATCAAATATTTCTATCTCATAATCCGTGCCACATGGTTGCGGATCCTGGTTCCACCTTGCGCTGTTGTTTGGTGCTCCACGTTTCGTCGGTTCTCCATTCGTTCACGGCTCTCCCCCCACATGCTACACCGAAGGTCGACTTCTTATATGAAATAATGGATGGAGATATCAAAGAAATGACCATTGGGCCAATGGTAAAATTTGGCAATGATAAGCATGGGGTTGGGGGATCAAATCTCGCCCATGCCAAACCTAGTGTTTTGTTTTGGTTTAAGTGGCACATTGTTGTAACATTAATATATAACCATTCCCGCATTTATGTATGGTGTGGTAGTTTCACCGTGGGTGGTTTGTGTGTCGTTGTGAGGGCACTCGGGAGGTGGGCCGACCACACCGACCAGGCGGTTTCAAGCCTCGCCACCCTCAGACAAGTGTCCATGGTGGGGCCGAGTCCACTGGTGGGCGGCCCGCCTACACACACACACACACGGACACACACACACATATATATATATATATACATATGACTATTTGTTGAAGGTTGCGGGGGTGACAACCCGCTCCCCATGTCATTTTTGTTTTTTTTGGACTTTAGTCATTATGGGTGGCGGGGTTGGTGGCCCGCCACCTATTGTAATATTTTGTTTTGATTTTAATAACCATATGCCAAACTTAAAAAAAAATTGAACCTTGAGGTTATTAGACAAATTAATCATCCCACAAATTTCCCTGCTCTTGGGAGCTAAGTTTCATGCCCCGGTGTCTGTCAAATTGTAGGACACTTAAACCTAGCCCACTGCCCAACTTTGTCCACAACTTTGACTAGATCTATCTCCTCCATAAGAGCTTGGATTTGAGTGCCATTCGCACGGTTGGAATCAGGACAACAAGCACTTTGATCTGGTGCTAGTTCGAAAGAAATCTGACCACTTTGAATTTTTACCATTTTTGAGTCCCCTTGGGTTTCTGCATGTGTCTGGAGTCACTTGGATCAGAGGGAGAGATTTGGAGCTAGGATTTGGGGGAGGTGCTGCTGTAATTGCATCATATGGTTGTAACTTTCCTCCAACTTCTTTATTAATATAGATCGGTTGTTCTTCCTTCCATATGTTGCTATTCATTATTTACTTATTCTGTTTAACTAATGAATGTATGGGATTTTGGTTTATATTTATTTATTCAGTAATATTTATATGTTTTTGATAGCTTCGATTATCAAGATATTATGCTGTGAAGGTTTCTTTGTTCTCTCTCTTATGTGTTGGACCAAGCTTTGGAGCTAGCTAGGAGCGCTTCCCAGCTACATGAAAAACTCCAACAAGACCTGCATGCGAGGACTCACAGGAATTCCTTCTCTTTTTATTATTCTATACTCTACATCTTGATCTACTAAGAATCCTGAGCCTTAGAACAACCTTTCTCTTAATCCGTCTGTCCTAGGTTTCTGGGATAAACTGAGAGGGTTTTATGTTCATCTAACCGTGCATTAAATACTACAACAAAATGATATTTAGAAATTGTAATATATTTCACTATGTAATTGAAATTAGTAAAATGAACCTATAACGGGGGTCATAAATGGAAATAAAAGTAAAACTCTATACAAGAAGCCAAAAGTGGAAGTAACCATGGATGCAAATTTGGGAGTAAAATTGGATGTTAAACTAGCTATCAAAACAAGATGCAAACAATGACACAAAAAGGGTTTTAAAGTAGAATTAAAAAAGGGTGCAACACTAGACACAAAGAAGGGAAAAAAATACGGCATACGAACAGATACCAAATTGGGCACAAACAAGGATGCAAAAATGGACACCAAAATGAGGATGCAAATAATGGTGTAAAATTAGGATGCAAAATTGGGTGCAAAAAGGATGTAAGAAAAGACACAAAACAAGATGAAAAATGGGACTAAAAAAGGGTGAAACCAAGGATGCCAAATATGACACATAACTAGATGAAAATTCAAACTAAAATGTAGGTGCAAAATGAGATGCAAATGTGGACACAAAATGTGGCACAAAAAATGATGCAAATTTGGATGCCAAAAAAGATGCAAAATTAGACACCAAAAAAGATGCAAAATTGCACATAAAAAATGGCGCAAAATTGGACACAAAAATAGAAAAAATGGTGCGAAATTGGGCATAAAAATGGCTCAAATTTGGATGCAAATTGAGATGTAACATTGGATGAAAAATGAGGTGCAACAAATGATTCAAAACTTGGTGCAAACCAAATGCAAAACTAGAAGAAAAAAATGGCTTATTTTGTAACAATTATTTTGTACAATCATATCCATAGCTTACACCATTTTAGTAGCTTTTGTAAAACCATAGTCTTTGGTACTTTTGATATTTTTATATTTGGAATCCAGGATTTACACTTTCAAAATCTTATATGCATTTTTGAAATTCAATATTGATACTTAATAATCTAATTGCATATTTTTGAAATAGATATTGGTACTTTTAAAATTTGATTTTGCAATTTTGGAATATAGAATGATACCTTGAAAATATTACTTTATGGGATGGGATATTAGAGATGAGGTTGTGCATCTCACAAATCTCTCTATTTTTTCATTTGATAAGAAACATGAACTTGTCAGAGCATTTATAGGTCAAATTATCCTTTGTGAGCCTCTCTTGAAAAATTCTTTCAATTATGAGTTGTTACACACAAATTCCTAGTTTGGTCTATTGAAATGGATGCCTCTATTTCTAATGTAAATTAGAACTTTATAGTTTTTTTGTTTGGTATCTCCTTGAATTGGTTGAGATCGATAATCCTTCACATTTTTTATTATTATCTATTGTTAACAAAAAATGGAATAAATTGATATGTTTTTTTCCAAGATAAACATTATATTGATTGTGTAACTTTATTTAAAGGTAAGTTCTAAAGGTTAGCTCAGTTGGTTGAGTTCCCGTTTCTAAGTACCTTGCCATTTGGGAGGTCATGGGGTCAAATCTCCTCGACACCCTTGAGGTTAGGTCTTGCTTGTTTGACCAACAGGTAGATCCCTTCGGGTTGATCTGCCTTGATTTTCTTGTGGATGTAGCAGCCACCCAATGTCCGTTAACCACCCTTAAAAAAACTTCATTTAAAAGGTTGTTCTTGTATCATTCTTGTCATACTCTTTGAGATAATCAAATATGAAGTTCAAGTTGATGACTTAACTAATTTCAAATGATGTGGTCTACTATTAGTTAAACAACCAATTTCTCCTTGAATTATTAAGTTTGGCAAAGTTTAACAATTTTAGTTTTTAACTAAAAATAACTATTTTTTTTTAAAAATGAAATTAGTTGATATAAAATCATTTTCAAGAAAAAATTATTATTTCATGCATAATTTCAACGAAAAGGTTGTGTATGTGTTGTTCTTGTCAAACTCATTGAATTAGGTGGTTAGGTTGTAATTGTTGAATATCTTGTCAACACATGCCTAGAAGTAGGGGCCACAACCATGGTTAGTGCGACCCTGAGGTCCATGTCTAAAGCCTAGCTGGAGGCCCCCAAGATCTTTTGTGTGTTGCATAACCTACACAAAGTTTGTATTTCGCACTCTGGTAACACCAATGATGACCATGAAAATATGAAACACAACCAACACAGTTCTATAAAAGACAAACATAAAAATGACATAAACATGGTTTCTTACTATTCTCTCCATATATGAAAAATCAAATCTAATCTCCAATAAATGTTATGATTTGCTTCATTGCCATTCCCTTTATACAACTAGAAATGACAAATCTTTGTGCTTATCTATTTGTGGGGCAAGTCCATTTTATAGCCATTGGGATGCTTAATTGCTTATATAAGTTTGAGAGTAAATGATATATTATATTCATCATCAATACGGAATAAACAAACATTACCACACTAGACTTAAATGAATATATACCACAAATATAATTCTAAAAATATTTTCTCATTCAAATTGAAAATAAATTAAACCATCTTAAAAGTATCCTTTTTATATCATAAACCAATAAGTATGGTTTTTAAATTTTAAGCTTATTAAACTTAGATATCTTTCTTTAACTATTTAAATAATAATTAAACAATACAATGATAAACAATCAAATTAAATATTAACTAAATCAATACAATGATAAACAATCAAATTAAATATTAACTAAATCATTTTAAAAATATAATTGGTCCAATAGATACCACATATACTTTAAAAATATTTATCATTCAAATAAAAATTAATTAAACCATTTCAAAATTTTTCTTTCATAATCATCGACAAATGAGTCTAGTTTTGAAATTTTACATTTATTAAATTTTTGACAGTTCAAAACTATTCATACATTGAATTGGATATCAATTATACCGTTTTAAAAATAATCCTTCACAGATAAACATTGAAATTGGATATTTAAAAAAAAATTAAAAATATTTTCCCATGATGATAATTATAATTAATTTTGTGATTTCACAATAAATAAATTTATATTATCCCTTTACACTAGTGAAATTACGGCAAGAGCTAACAGGCATACTATAGGGCATTAAATGTCCGGCTACATGTGCCCTTATTAATTCTTTAACACGAACGCGTATTTTTTATTTATCTATCACCGTGCGCACATGTTAAAAAACTAACGAGGACACATGTAACCGAGCATTTAATACCCTATAGTATGCCCATTAACTCTTGCCGTGAAATCACATATGCCTTGCTACTGATATCACATTGCACAATCATGTTACTTCTCACAGTAATCGGATCGGACTCCACTTTAGGGTTTGCCTTAGGATTGGACTATCAAGGTGGATCCAACTAAGCCCTAACGCATAAATCCACTTTATCTTTTTTATCAAAATAAAATTTCATAGTTTTTCAGTCCATATTATGACTCAATAATCTAAATTTAATTGAAATATAATCGATACCCATTTGGTTAAATTGATAGGTAAATGTTGCAAGGATGACCATAGATTGTTGTCTTACAAAAAATCGTGCTAGAAAATCTAGAGAATCATGTATTTCAGAATATATATTTGTTTTCTTTCTTCCTTGTTATCTATGAATGTTTAATGAGAACGAATAACTCAATTAATATTATTATTATTATTATTATTATTATAATAATTATTGAATTTTTGAATTTGCAACAAAATTTATGTCAATTATTTGGGATTACTCTTTGACATATGATTATATATAGCATTTCAAATAGTTTAGTGGTTGGAGATAATTACACATCCAACATATATGTGTGCCAATCATGTGTTAATTGTTGTGCTAGTATGTCGTTAGTCATCTATTAATTGTTGTGCTAGTATGTTGTTAGTCATCTGTTAATCGTTGTGCTAGTATGTTGTTAGTGTATTGTTTATTTGAAATATACTATTGCAAATTAGATGTTAATTAAATGTTGGAGATAGTGTTTAAAAGCATATGCAATTTGTAATTTGTTATATAATGTGATTTTTTCTTATTGAATAAGAATATTTTAGTGGTATTTCTTTATTGAATATAACATATTTTTAATTCCCATTTAATTTGATCATGGTATCAAAATAAAATTAAGTCTGATGCTTATGGGGAAGAGTCAAATTTTGGGGAGCTCATACATGCAATTTGTTACAAAGTAGTGTGCTTTTTCTTTCTTCCAATAATGGAGTGCCTATTTTTCTATTGGTAAGAGTTTGTATATTTCTTGTGCCATTGAGTGGAGGCTTGTAGACAAATAAAACCATATATGTTTGTTGAGCATACCATGTGAGTGTAGAACAACGAGGTTCACATGTTGTAGATGGTTGGTTCATTTTATGCATTTTTGATAATAACTATCATATATGAACAATGAAATCATTACATGTGGGAAATTTGGCATTTGTTTATGCTAGAGAAGAATGGACACATGAAGCATGAGGAGTTTGTAGTTTCTTATGCTACCAAATCTAAAGGAGTCATTGCTTTTGAAAGATTCAATTTGCAGCCTTCACATTGAAGGTGATGTCTTATGTTGCAACAATTTAGTTGGTTATTGATTATCCTAATGTTTTTGGACAACTGATCGTAGAATTGTGTGAAGGCAAGATCTTAAATTAAAATAAGCCAATGAATAAATTATCCATCTATTTTAATAACCATTAGATGTCATGGGATCATATAAGCACATTTAAAATGGTTATTAGAGGAAATTTAGGTTCCTCAATGTGCTTACATATTGGTGTTGGAAGAGGAGAGGTGTTTGAGGTTTCAAAGGGTATATCTGTGCCAATTTTTGAACTTATTGGATGCTTCATTGTAGGGAGGATGTCAGAGAAAAATACACATCCAATGTTGACATGTATCATCATCTTCTAATGTAATGTCTATGTGCTAGTATGTTTTTAGTGTGTTGTATGTTTCAAACAAACAAGTGTGTGTTAGATAGAGCAAATTACAGTAAGATGTTACCTAAATGTTGGAGACGCTATGTTTAAAAGCATCAAATATTGTAGTTTCTCGTGTAATGTAATTTTATATTTATGAATAATGATAATTTTGTTGCATTTTTTACTAAATATATTTTCTTATTAACTCTTATTTAGTTTTAAATGAGTTTTATTTCCTTTATAATCATAAAAGAGTGGTATTACCAATATATGTTAACTAGTCAAGTCCCATTAGCATAACTGGTTGAGGATGAGCCTTATCAACAAGGCGACCCTGGATCAAACCTCACGGGGGGTGGTTGTGCCCCGTGCTAGGGGGAGGAGACATGCTAAAAAATCCAGTCAGCTTAAGGGCTGGTGTGGCCTAGGCCAGGTGGGATCCCTGGGTGACTTTGATGGTTTAGATACCCTTGGGCGTGGCTCCTAAAACACAGTCAGCCTGGAGGATCACAGACACTTAAAAAAAAAAAAAAAAAAAAAAAAAAAAAAAAAAAAAAAAAAAAAAAAAAAAATAAAAAATAAAAATAAATGTTTAAAAAAAAGAATCACATTGTGTTATCTGTGGTATTATTGTGATTTACAAAATTACAAATATCAAGTCGATATTTTCATAATGATGCTTAATTCAAACACTATATATTTATGAAATTTAAGTGATATAGATATGTAACATTATTTAATATTTAAAAAAATTAACCTTAAATTAAATACTTAATTAAGATACCACATAATGCATATTATAAATTAATATACCACATAATGCATATTATACCTAAAATTTATTTTTATTAATTAATCAAATTAAATTTAATATTTAATATAACCTGCGTCATCCATTGAAATTCCCTTTCAATGAACTATTTTTGTTACCAATTACCGTGTAATTATAATGACAACACTACTCTTGTGGTGTTTAGCTTGCAAATAGTATTTAGCGAATCTTCCAAATGTTAGATATTATCTTGATTCTTATAGATATATTTACTGCTTTTCCTTGTTTACAAGGATGACAATTGCACCCAACCTTGCTAAAGGGCTTAATTTTCTTCATGGAATAGAGAAATGAGTTATCAAAATTTCAAAACTTCTGAAATTCATTAGGTTTAATGAGTATTTTTAAGATGTCTTGAAGTGAACATGCCGATCTAACTTTGGCTAGTTCAAGGACAGGAAGGGAGGAGGTAAAAGGTGGTATAGTAGCGGTTTGTTATCATTATGAAATGAGAGAGTATTTTTCTAGTAAGTGGGAAAATTGATCATAACTTAGTTGTCAAATCAACAATGGGGACAACCATTATTGGTCGCTATTCATAAATGTAGGCTGACTCATCACTGTTGTTTAAGGAAAACCATGTAACTTGAAATTATCCGTTGTTGCTCTGTAAGGGGGCATGATTTCACTCCTACCAGATGCCTCATTGTCTTGGGCCGTTAACTTGTTTCCTTACACTCAAGGAAGACAAGCTCTTAGGACAATATAAGTAGTTGGAATAATAATTAATAAGTTATACTATGTTATAATAATGATAATGAAATTTAGCCCTGAGCTTTAGCTCACTTGGTTGAGTCCCCATTGTTAAAGCACCTCCACTATTGAGAGGTTACGGGTTCAATTCTCTTAACACTCTTAGGTTCAGGCTCCATAGTTGAGTCAGTAGGAAGTGATCCCTTTGGTTTGATCTGCTTGATATAAATATTCAATGGAAGTAGCGGTCATTGATCTCTCGAGACAATAAACCACATAAAATAATAATAATAATAATAAAAATGTGAGATTATTATTATAACAAAATATAGTCCACGGGTATTGGATAAACGATGATCGGGTGCTTTGTTAAGACACTCCTTGATGTAAAGTCACCATTTCAATTCTCCGCCCCGATTAGGGTGATATATTGGACATGATTGTTGGGCGTGGAATCCCCCCCAAGGCATGTTTTGGAGCTTAAAGCCCAAGTTTTGACTAGGTCCATTGTAAAGACTCCACGAATTGTGGGCGTGGAGCGCAAAGTCATAATAGAGTCATAGGATTGTCTGCCCTTGTTTTTGTAATGTAATTTCGGTTTGAAATATCTACCCATGATCCGCGGACCATGGGATTGTATAAATAGAATGAGGCTCTAAGTGTAGAAGAAATCTAATCTAATGAAGCATGGATGGATCTAAGGAATTGATGAAGCATTGATTCAAAGTGTAAGTTGTGTCTTTGGGTCGTAGAGTAGGAGAAGGCTCTGCAGTTGAGTGTGCAGAGGCCTAGTAGTCCGCAGCTGAGTGCGTGGACCCTGCAGCTAAGTGCGTAGGGCAGGTCGAGTCTATAAATGTGGGAAGAATTAACAAATGAGAAGTTTTACCATTTTTCTATGTATCTTTTTCTGGTTTATGTATTATTGGCTATGAATTGCATGTTTACAGTTTATTTACTACACGAGCTCATATGAATGTGCTGAATAAGTAAATATAATATAAGGCATTTGTTTACGCGAATATAACTAACTATTATAAGAAGATAAGTAAGATCTCGGGGGAGACTTATGGAAATAGTGCAGATCGTTGCTCCAATAGTGCGAAAGCCCCACAACCCATGGTTAGGGCTGCGCGAAGGCAAATATATTAGGCCGCGAAGGCTAGGGAAGTGTGCGAAGTAAGCTGGGTGAATGGACTCTCAGTTGGACCAAATCAACCCCTCAAACACCTCAAGGGTGTGGAAACCTGGTTCCAGCACCCCCCATACTACTTCGGGTGAGACCTCGGTCTACGCTCCGCAGACTGTTGCAGAAAGGGCCAGTAATACAGGGATTTGTTTGGCTAATTAACTCTGAACCTGGGTCAGGCCCCAACAAGCCAAAAAATGGTTCTATTGCTAGGACCGGGATCTACATAGAGATGTCTGATGTTGTATCATTGGAATCCAAATTAGAAAGAAATTGAAGGTTGGTTGGATAGAAGAATTCACGAGTTCGCGGCGCAGGAGAACAAGAATATGCAACTATCAAAAGAAGTGTGGTTAGACTGCTACTTGTACACATAGATCCATGAAATTTTCTTCACATCTTTCCCTACTAAGCTGTATGAGTGGATCACAAAGCTAGAAAATAGCCAAGGAAGGTGCAAGCTCGATAGTCCTATTGTGTGGACCCTAGAGTTGGTTCGCAGATTGGAAGCATCGAAGGATAAGATCACGCGCACTGTTGATAACTGGCTCGATCGAATTATAGAAGGATTCATCACTGAGTTCACAGTAGATACTTTAGTGAGATATAGTGAGGAAGAGTGACGATTCCTCAAAGGACTGCGAGGTAAGTACATTAAGTCTTTGAACACTTGGAGTAAAATGTTACTGTGTGAAAAATGGTTTATGTGAATATATTGATGTTTGGGGCTACGGGAAGTGGGAGAATTTGTGGAAACGAATGTAGTTCAGAACTAGAAACTAGCCCCTTGATTTCACCTCCATAAGGGAACAGGGAAGAGCTCGTGAAGGTCCCAACAAGAAGTGCGATCAATTTGACAAGGTAGAGGATTTCGTGCATACCACCCCCACCCACTCCACCACCAACTTCACGCCTTCACCCCCATCTTCGCCCATACCACCTCCACCACCACCGTGAGTCAATATGGCAAGCACGATAAAGTTGCCGATGTTCAAGGGAGTAGGAAATGAAGATCCGAACCAGTTTTGGTTCATGATAAAAGTTGTATGGGAAGTGCAGGGAGTTACAAATGACAATATAAAGAAAGAGATGTTGGCCAACGCTCTACAGGATAGCGCGATGACTTGGTATATTAAGCATTCTAATGAAAATCTGAATGTGGGGATCGAAAACATCCAAACTGCACTGAACAAAGAATTTAGTAGAGCGAAGTTAGAGGCACAGTTGATCATTGGGTTCAAGGAGATCATGATGCTACTAGGCGAGACTCCTTGGGAGTTGGATCAGAGACTGAAGTGCACAATTCGCGAAGCCAATATGACTTTGACGGATGGATAACACCGCGAATGGTTTGTAGCATCGCTAACGCTGCATTTAAGGAACGCGTTGTCACAACAGAGGCTAATAAATCAAGTCGAGGCCTTGGGGATCGCGATGAGGCTACATGGAAACCCAATATAGGATCCTAACCTGGGAGTTTAGCAGATCCACGCGCAGTTGAAAAACTTGTTCCTTGAGATGCAGAGCCTGAAACAGGACAAGACAGCTCACCCAAAAGTGCACGACGAAGTATGGTGTGTTAAATATAAGGGTCATGGTCATGAGAAGGACCACTACCCATTGTTCGCAAACTACCTCGCGGGAGGAGGACCAATGTTGTTAAGACCAAAGGCACAAGTAAGACCTAGTGCGATGCCTACTTTGTGGTCCGTGATTTGTTAAATAGGAGGAAAACACGCTATAGAAAACTTCCATTTGTTGCAGAAGCACACGTAGAATTCACAACAATTGTTCTGTAATTTTTGTAGGTTAGTAGGACACGATGAGCACACCTGTAGAAGTTATGAGCTAATGATGGATAGGACTCCCACCTATAGAGTTCAGGCTGAAACGCGACCCCTTGACTAGAATGCAGGAGTGGCGCGAACTAGATTTTAGGGGTGCGGATGAGGCAGAGGTGGAGAAGGACCTGGAAGAGGTTGCGGACAACTGATATGTTATGATTGTGGGGGGCTAGGACATTATGCCCGTGATTGTACGAATCCAACGTGCTCCTCATGCTTGTATTGTACATTGTTTCATCATGAGATGAAGCATTGTCCCACACTGATAGCGAGGCTGCGTGACAAGGGAGTGCTCCAACCTCCCCCAGCTCAGAACTTGCAAATGATGAGGTCTGAGCAGCGCGAGGAAGACCCTAATGCGAACATTGTGCTCTAAAGTGGAATTACGATAAGGGATGATAAGGGCAAGCAACCTGAAGATAGTTCTTGGGTTCGCAAGGCTCCGACGAAAGAACTAGAGTTTGATTTGGAGCGCACTAAGGAAACCTTCATGGAAGCTAGGAAGAGCTTCGCTGATGCCTCCACTTGAGGAAGGAAATATAGAATGGAGCTGAAAATGGACCCCTCGATTCTCATGACATTCCTAGAAAAATGCATGAAGCTGCTGCGCAACAACAAGGCTGTAAAGGGACTGTAGGAACTCATAAATAGATGCGCTAGGACCGCGCCAGGAGAACCGCGAGTAGTTCGAAAGATTGGAAAGCACACGATGAGGATGGGAAGAGAAATGAGGTTGACTGCACTGATTGGAGAATATGATATGGACCAAGTGATTATGGACCTAGGATCGGACGTGAACATTCTACCGAAGCAGACATGGGAGCACATGGGGAGGCCTACGTTGCAATGGTCTCCTATCTAGCTATGAATGGTGAACCAGCAAAAGATAATACCTATGGGGAGATTGCAGGGAATCACTGTAGATATCGAAGGGGTAAGTGTGCTAGCATAATTTGAAGTGATAGAGATTGTTGATGATAGCAATCCATAACCTGCACTATTAGGAATTTATTGGGCCATTGACATGAACGGGGTGATAAATTTGAAGAAGCACAAGATTATTTTTGAGAAAAAGTCTCTGTGCGTAGTTGTACCTTTGGACCCTGTAGAAGGATCGCGCTACACAAAGCCAGTGTGCGACTATGAAAGCGATGATGATTTAGACTGCATCTACAAGATAACCGCGCGAGAGCAAGACTGGGTAAATCCCATCGTGGATGGGCGAATCTCATGGGTGTGCGAAATATCCTGTACGTTGGATTCAGATGAAGAGATAGAGCGATGGCAGAATCGGTTACACGAGGTAACCACACTGAGCTGCAACATGATGACAAGATTGCTGTGCTGCATATCAACGGAAGTAAGAGATCTGCCTACGTATTCTGGGTTAAGCGAGGTAGATGCTTTCATGAACAGATTCTAAAGAGAAGTGCCGTAACAACAACATTTCGAGGCTTTGAAATGGGTACTATGCTGTGCCTGCGAGGTGGTGGGGTGTGCACCAAGGAAGCTTTGAGGACTGGCATGAATGCAAGAGAATGATGCGCATGCAGTTTGGGAAGCCTCAGATGTGATTAACAGACAAGATTTCCAGATGGAACGATCTACGTGTGCACCTGTCTAGATGGATACAAGAATATGTTAAAAAACCTGCGTGGATGCACATAGACTTCGCGTTAGGAGACATGGTCAATATGCATGTGCGAGTGAGGCAATTGCATGAACGACCCCTCCGGTTGGAACAACGGAGTATGGAAAGAATGAATGTGTAGAATGTTATCCACGCAGAAGCCTTTAATGAAGTGTGTGAAGCGCTGAACAAGGTATATGATGTGCAACGGACTGATTGGGACCTGCACGTACCAGGGGCTCTGTGGGCTTATACGAAAAAGTATAAGAAACTGATGGAGCAGATGCCTCTGAGGCTGGAGTATGGAGTGAATGCTATAATCCCCATAGAGTATAAAATGCCTAGTTCATGCATAGCAACACTGGAAGATATGATGGCTCGTGGAGCCTTGGAAGAAGGGATCATACAACTAAACGAAGCAATATTCTTAGGGGATATTAGGCTCCAAGAACTTATGAAAGAAAGGGTGCGATTAAGGGAGAAAAGCACTCTGGGGCAAGCAGAAGTCAAGAAGCTAGAGGATGAAATAAAGAAGGATTTTCTCGATAAGAAAACGAGGGTGATAAAACAGGGTGCGCATGATTACATTAGTGAATTTTGGGACTATCGTCAAGAGTTGATTAACC
Source organism: Pinus taeda (assembly GCA_000404065.3). NCBI lineage: Eukaryota > Viridiplantae > Streptophyta > Pinopsida > Pinales > Pinaceae > Pinus > Pinus taeda. The sequence continues at coordinate 116,902 of APFE031668186.1, forward strand.
TGATGCTTGGATTGGACCACATATTACTAAAGGGATCACCCATGGTGGCGCACTGCAAATGATAAAGTGTGCGACGTAGCTAGTAACAATCGCAGGTGGATGTTTTCCAGGAAAAGTGATGGATGACTGGTTGAAACCATATACAGGTGCTGCGGCCACCTGAGTAGAGATGGGAAATACAGTCTTAGCACTCCAGGAAGTTGAAAGGAGGTGCAGGACTATAAACTACTTTCCCCAGGAGCTGCGCGATGTCGAGGCTGCACGTAGGAGCAAAGTGTCACAGGGTCCATGATCATTGTAGTCACTATTCATGATGTGATGCTTGACTTGAGACCAAATGGAGCAGGCGACAGGCATTTAAGACGTGCTTTATAGTAAAGATTTGGGAAAATCTACACCAAGGGAGCCTTAATGGACCGGATTTGGGGGAAATGGTCGAATTCAAATTCAAAAGGTGCTATAAATTACAAAGGGCTGCCCAACGAACAACACT